>JAODAL010071330.1:0-15565 GCA_025379985.1 Phyllomedusa bahiana
GTAAAAGATTCCCCAAAGGTACAGAAAAAAACTATTTTTTTTCCTCTTAAAAAAGGAGGGGCCCGCATGAGGAAACCCAAACAAACCCCCCCTGAAATCAATGTGCTAAATCGGGACCACTCTTGTAAGGGGCTCCAAATTAAACTTTTAACTTAATGTGAACCAGAACTTAGCAAGAGAGGTTGACTATATAGGATAATTGATATCTCCCATTACATAACATACCGTAAATATTTTCAGAAGCCGTTTACAGTTGCACTAGTTACTTCGGGATTGTGTGTACATTCCTCCCCTAGGGGCAACAACAGGTCAATGAACTCACACACTCTGCCCCATGGTACTAACCACTAAATTTTTTTCCATAAAATGTAATGTTCCCAAGCAAGGGGTAGTTGGACAAACATTCATGTGGGCTTCCAATTTCCAGTTTTTACTTTCACCCCCCGGGGTGTCCCAGTGAAACACTTCACTAATCCAACAAATACACTCCCAAGTCTGTTTTCTCACATTGATTGAGGCCCCCCTCATGACCCTTCTCCACATTTTCTGATAAACTAAAAAGGGGAAAGGACCCTTTTGAGTCCACACCTCATCCACCCCCCTAAATCCACAAAATTCTTTAACCCAAACCCTCCTTTTTAAAGCCCATGGGAGCCATTCACCTGGGAGCAGATAGGGGCTGTGTTATATTTACCTTACAACAATCTATTTGGGGTTAGTATGGCTATGTCACATGATTTAAACGGGGATGTATTTTTGGCCCGTATTTTCACGCCATACTGCGCTAAATAGGGGGCGAGAAAACCCCATCATTACGGTAATCCACAGTTCTAAAGAGAACTATGGATTACCTCCTCTCCCCCTCGCCCCAATTCTGCTGGGGAGATAATGCCAGTAAATTACTGCAGCGAATACGTGCCGTGAATAATGAATGTCTATGGGCCGGGCAGGCCGGTTGGGAGCTCCGGATCCCCCGGCGTAATTGGGGGGGCATAATTACGCCCCCCAATTTTTACCGTGTGAACCCAAACCTTACATTGTTTAATTTGGGTAAATGTTTTACTCAATTGCAAGGGGAATCCCCTAGATGTTATACAGGGGACTAAAAAAACGGGCCTGGATCCTCAAAATCAAAAAATAAATTGAAATAAAGGCCTCGTCACACGGCTTATTCGGGGCGGGTTTGCCGACCGGGTTGACGATCGTCAAACCGTCGGCAAATCCGCCAAAAAGTCACACCATTTCATTGATTTTCAAAGAAAAACGGCTCGTCGTTCACACACGCAAAATTTCGTTTCCCGGATTGCCGCCGGATTGACACGGCAATCCACGGGAAAAAACAATTGAACCCAAGTCAATTTTTTCCGGCGGTTCACCACCTACAATGATTTTAGATGGTGAAACCTCGGGAAATCATACAAATACGGCCACACTTATACGTTTTTTTTGCAACTGATTTTCAACTATTTCAAACTATTTACATCGGGAAAACCTTTAAATTACGTTCTGAAAAAAGCCGGTGAACGAGGCCTTAGATGTAGTTATTACAACCAATGCAGCGCTTTGCTTTTTTCTACAGAATTCAAAAAAAAATGGCGCTGCCCCTTAATATATTTTGTTTGGTTGTTTCTTTTATCTATTTATTTCATTACTCACAAATATTGATTAATCATTTCAAATGGACTACTTGCAAACCCCTTTTCCAGCGGGGCCGGCCAAAACTCCGCTTCGGGGCGAAGGACAAACGCCAGCTCTCCGTTCTTTGTAGGCAAACGATCATAAACCACGACATCAACCCTTTGGCCGTACTCCCAAACGGGAAACAAAATGGACTCGAAAAAAAGAGAATTTTTCGTTAAATTTTTTTTTTTTTGCAAAAACCCCCTCCCATATTTAGGGCAGTTCTCAAAACAATCAGAACAAAAATTTTGCCTACCCCCAAGAACCCCCAATAGGGCCATTCAATATTTTTTTGGGAAAATTTTAAAAAATTGGATATTAAACTTAGGGGACACTTTATACTGAACCTTTCAATCCTAATTCACAAAGTAATAATCATAAGTTTTGGGGCCTAAAAATAAGTTTTTTTATTTTTTTATTATTCCCTCATTGAAAAGTGCTGGGGGAATTTTATGTTGGCACTATAAAAAAAAAGATTATTATTAAAAATTTTTATAATAAAGCAGCTCACAAAGTGAGTACAACCCCTCACATGACCCCTTTTCATTCCATTACACTCTGGTTATATCCAAAGCGAGTTTTTCTTAGAAAATTACAGTATCTACAAAAGGGGAGTCCACCCCCCCATTTTTTTTTGAATATTGCATTAATCTTTTCATGAATCACCAATGACACTGAACAAGTAAAGTAACAGTGTACGCTTGTATAAAGTAAAAAATTTTTTGTGCCCTCAAAAACAACATACAGCATAAATACTAAATCGCTGGCTACAAAAAGGGGTACACCCCTTTAGTGGGAAAATTTTTGCCCAATTTTGCCATTTTCCCCCACGGGGTCATGAAACTCATTAGTGTTAAAGGTCTCAGGGGGTTTTAATGGGGGGCATGTGTTTAAATTTGTTACTGCCCTCACACCTCTCCTACTGGCCTGGAATTCAACATTGCACCTTATAAAAATAAATTTCTAGGGCTGAAAAAAGAATTGTTGCTCTAAATAAAGATGGGCCCAGGCCCAAAAATATTGGCAGCACCCTGAAACTGAGTGGGAAAACGGGGAGCAAAAAATACAAACAGTTTAAACAAATTTGGGCTCACTCAGAACAGGGCCTCACCCAAGAATTGATTCACTCTGCTGCCATATCCAGAGATTATCTTTCAAAATAGACGTAAGTGTTGCCAGCATTTCTGCGAGGGCACAAGGGGTGAGGGGGTAGTCTGTCAAAGCTTAGACCCTACCTGCACACTTCACAAATTGGTCTGCATGGGTTCATCCCCAAAGGAAAAACCCCTTTAAAGATGAGCATTAGAAAGCCTGCAAACATTTTCAAAAACAAGCAAATTAAAGGGGGGATGGATTTCTAAATCTTCCTTTGGGCTGACAAGATCAAAATAAACCTTTTGGGTTTAGATGGTGCAAGCGTGTGTCACGGCAACCAGGTGAAGAGCACAGAGACAAGTCTGGTGGGAGTGTCATAGTTTGGGGCTGCATGAGTGCTACTGGGTGTAGGGAGTTCATTGAGAAAACCATGAATACCAACAAGTACTAGGACATACTGAAGCAGAGCATGATTCCTTCCCCTCGGAAACTGGACTCAGGGGGTATTTTCCAAAATGATTTTACCCAAACACACCTCCAAGAGACCACTCCTTTCAAAAGAAATGGGGGGAAAGTTGCTGGGCTACCAAGCACATCCCCAGAAAATTGAGCACTTGGGGGATCCAAAAACGAAAGGGGAAGGAGTCAGGTCCCCCTCCTACCCAATCCATATGACACATGGGGGAGTGGAAGAGGGTCCCAGTGGCTGCAGCTTGTGAAGCTCTAGGACCTCCAAGCCCAAGAGATTTTAAGAAATGCTGAAAAAAAATGGTGGTCACACAAAAATTTACACTTTTGGCCCCAATTTTCCTGTCCCTTAGGGTTACTCAATTTTCTAAATAACTTTAGGGTATAACCAGGGTAAAATGAGAATAAGAAAGGGGTTATAGCCCAAAACATGTTACTAGAATTGTAATAACAATTTCTGCATTAATAAACCTACTACTTGTGGCTATTGTTAGGGGTGTTCCCACCTTGCCCCCGAAAGTCTACATACAAAATGGAGAGACGGTTGCACTAGTGCACAACTCTCCATTCTGTTCTATGGGAGGTCCGAGTACAGCCAGTGTGTTTGGTGTTCTAAGAGAATCAAATGTTTTGGTATAATATGGTCCTGGAGTAACTTCCATTTTTCTTCATCTGCGCTTGATATCCTTTGGTCTGTATCCTTGCTATGGAAAACAGTGTAGAGTGAAGGAAAGACTGTGACCACCCACTAGGATTCCACATTGATGTACATAATGGTGTTGTACTCGGAGTATGACACCAAAAGATGAGCGCAACATCCTACTACTTTATCCATTTTAGACTTCACTTTGGTATGATTTTCTTCTTCTCCAGCTGTCTTTTGAAATTCAATAAGTTTAGGATATATTTAAACATTGCAGATGCAATGAACTTTATGTATCCTTTCAGGCCCAAGCTATATGTTTAGTGGGTCTCTGGAGAAAGAGACAGAAGATTAAAGGAATTGTCTTATCAGAGACAATAATGAAAGCTACTTTTGTAGAGGAGCTCTCCATTCTGACTCATAAAAGAAGTCCCTAGTAGACTTACTTGCCAACCTTTTCTATCAGAATACAGATTTCAGCCTTGTCCCAAGAGTGCCCATTTTTAGGGTGGAGATTTCATTAACAACCTTCCACCCTCTTTTTCCTGGTTTACAGGGGTCTCCCTAAAGAAACGGGAGGATTGGCAAATATGCCGGTAAGGAACTCCCTTTTTATGATGTCCAGATGGTCTTTGAGGGTATGTAGACAGGAGTTGTCTTCAGAATCAGACAGGCCCACAGAGGAGCAGGCAAAACCCCCAGTGGGTCCTAGAACCTAGTGGATTCCTGGGCATGGCAAACCTGGGGCTGAATTTCAGGGAGAAAGGGCAGATAAAGAAAAGCAGTTAGCAAGAGGTAGGGTGCAAGAGTCATTTGCAGTCATGTACAGTATGACCAACTACATTGGTGGGGCTCAACAATCTACTCCACTGGCAGAGGCATAACTTGAAGCTCCGGGGTCCTAGTGCAAAAGTGACATGGGCCCCCCAGCAACCATGTACCACTTACAATACTGGTGTCTCCTTATGTGGCAGAAGGGCTTTTGGGCCCCCTCAGACTGCAGGGCCCGGTAGCGACTGCTACCTCTGCACCCCCTGTAGCTACACCCCTGTCCACTGGGGAGCCCTGGGTATCTCTGTCCAACACTGCTTGTCTTTATGAGACGACCTCTTTAACGAGGGCTTGAAAAGTTAACATGAAGCTTGTTCAGTAATTATACTCCATGCAATGTTTCTCATGTGCATGGTAGCCAATAGACTAGTTTGGGCCCCTTTTTGAACATATCAGCATTGTACCCTTACTACAGCGCCATTTCTACTGCCCTGATGGTGACCTGGCATACAGCCAAGTTTCTATAATATGGAAACTACTATTAATATATCGGACTGTTAATTTAAGGAGTCCAGAAACTAAATATTACTGGGACGGTAGCATATCCAAAAGAGGTTCTTTAATTCATATGAGTACACATATAAAACATAGGTACAACGTTTCAGCCCAAAATGTGGCCTTTCTCAAGCATGATGCGCTGGTTTTGGAATGAGTCCGGACATAGGGACGTGCTTTTGCATTTATGATTATCTTGAATTCTTTTGGATATCTGTGCTGCACCCATTATGTTGTCTGCTTGTTAATTTAAGGAGACACTACAAGTTTAGTTACATATCACTAAGAGCAGCAAGCAGTGCAGTGTAGATGATGAAACTGGTGCACGACTTAAGCTGAAGTCCAGCTCTAGCATCATTTGGCTCCAACAGTATCATACAACCCCCTTTCCCCAATTCACCTGAAAATGGAATATTCCAGCATAATCATTTTGAAAACTCTGCTTAGACGGAACCACCCGCTCCAGTAGAAGGGGGTAGAGGGTCAAGGAGGCCGCCGCAGCAAGAAACCAACAATTACCTGAAAGAAAAGACACAAGTGATCAATATGTGTATATC
This sequence comes from Phyllomedusa bahiana, assembly GCA_025379985.1. NCBI lineage: Eukaryota > Metazoa > Chordata > Amphibia > Anura > Hylidae > Phyllomedusa > Phyllomedusa bahiana. The sequence goes on from JAODAL010071330.1 coordinate 5,770, forward strand.
CACCGACTGCTCACACACTCACCCTGTAGTCAGCAGATCGTCATTTATAGAGCTATGGAAATAATCTCTCCCCCAGAAAGAAGAAAGCTGTCTCTCTAGCGCCATCTATTACAAGAATCTTCCTATCCAAACCATTCAAGAGTCTTGAAGCAGGATTAGGGATTTAAAGAGGACCTGCTGTCGTTCCCGACAGGTCCATTTAGTAAATCCTTATGTTCCTTGTGAAATAACAATTCTGGTGCCTCTTCTCTTATATCTCTGTTTTTATTGTGTTATTCGTCCTAGAAATGTATGACTGAAGCTGTCCACTGGGAGGGGGGGGGGTTAATCCCTCTGGGCAGTCGACCCACCCCGGGGGAGGCGGGCTGGTGAGCGGAGGAGTGACAGCGCGGCTCCTAATCAGGTCAAAGGTTGTGTCGCACTGGCCAATAGGGGGGCCCGAAGGCTGCCCCAATCGTCTGCTTCGGCAAGCTCCTCATTTAATCTCTCTCATTCCTGTCAGTCTTTGCCTGAGAAAGGTTCTCTCTTGTGCTTCCGCTGATTTCCTATTTTGCTTGTTAGGCCATGTTCACACAGCTTATTTGCGGGGCGTAATTATGGCCCGCAATTACGCCGTGTGGACGGGGGCGGGAGCGGGGGGCCTGTCACTTATCTCCCTCCGCGGCGTATTCGCTGAGCAGGAAGAGGAGACATAATCCATAGTCCTCTATGAGAACTGTGGATTACCGTAATGACTGGGACGGATTCCAGCCGTAATTCGCGCAGTACGGCATGTAATTACGGACTGAAATACGTCCCATTTTAAGCCGTGTGAACATCGCCTTACTCCTGATTTCCTGACTGTGGCTTGCTCCTCGACTCCGTTTCTGTCCTCTGATTCTGTACCGCGTTACCTCCAGTGTTTTGACCCACAGCTTGCTTCCCGTTATTTTCTTGGTTCCGATTCGTGGCTTTGGCATACCTGTACCATTATTTACCCGGACAGTCTGACTCTGCGTTCCCCTGACGGCCCTGCATGTAGTAGCATAGGGCTTGTCGTCCAGTTGGGGTCTGCCATTTAGGGTAGCACGCCAAGTAGGCAAGGACAGTGGGCTGGGTGGCAGTCAGGGCCCACTGCACCTCCTCTGATGTGACAGAAGCATAGTTATTATTACTGGGTGCCTTCATCAGACCGATCTTAACTGGTTTGGTCTCATCTAGGTACCAGTATGTTGAGGAAACACATAACATCAATAAAAATATTATTATTGAGTCAAAGTCCATTCCAGCAGCGCCCACAGGTTCCTTGCTTTTTTCCTGTATACAAATACCTCATCAGCACAGAGCAGGCTTCTGCCTGGGTGGGGGGAAAGCCTTTAATGTATTTGGATGAGGGAAAAGCTTCTGCTTCTGGAGAGTGCCAAGCACTCTAGTGCTGCCTCCAGAAGCTGTAACTCTTCTGCTTGACTCTCTAGTAAGGTTTCAAGGCTCTTTAGGCAAGCTACCTTCAATAAGTTAAACCAGAGAGACAGCTTTCCTCCTTCTGCAATAGATTGTCTGTATATCCAGGGAGCACTGCATGGCCTATAAGACGCCCTACGTTATCATGTACAGAGCATTTAAAGGAATTGTCCACTAAAAAATGCTTTAATGAAAATGGGGCTAAGGTGGGCAAAACCCCTCAAAAAAACTGCTCTGAACCTCTTCACTTCTATGGTTCTCATCCCAAAACACTTATTTACAATGGTGCGCAAGCCTCTACAGTGTGTCGGGACAAGAACCTAGAAGTGAAGAAGAGCAGATCCCCAGGGAGCTCTAGAGCAGCACTGGTGGGGGACATATATATTTTTTACATTTTTCTGCCCACCCAAACTCCAATGTCATGGAACCGTTTATTTAGTAGATAACCTCTTTAAAGGGGTTGTCTCACTACATCCATTCATCTTACCTGAGCCCTGTTTTCTCGGTTTCATTTTTTAATTCAGGGGTGTGTCTGACTTCTACTGGCCTGCAGTGACGAGCTGCTGAGGACACCAGGTCTGTAGCTATTGCGACCATCACTGACAGCCTATCAGGAGAGATCAAACAGGTCTGTAGCTATAGCAACCTGAGGAGCTGATGCAGCCCATACATGAGAGAATATGTAGGAATAGGTAGGACACTGTTAATGGACACATATTGCAAAGTGACTTGTTTTTGCAAGATCTTCAACATAAAAAGCAGCAATCCTTATAGTGAGACAACCCCTTTAAGTAACTTGCGTTGTTGCCCATCTCATTACAGGCAGCTTGAGGAATAAAAGCAGTCATCTGATTTCTTGTGATGGGGATGTTTTTGATCGTATAAGGGTATACATTGGGTCAATTGAACGTTCTTTGCTTGGGGATCCTCTACATGAGACAGAAAGGAGTGCTATGTAAGAACAGTGGTCTGTATGCGTAAAACACCATGGAAGTCAGTTATTATTGCTCTGTCTGGTCACCATTTCCTGCAGGACCATCTACTAGCACACTCACCCAACTGTCCTTGGCATATGTCTGTCCATTTCATGTTATCATCAATGAATTGAGGGAACTGGACAATCTCCTACAACAGACAAGAAAGATCAGGTGATGAAATATTGCGTGATCCAACAGCCATTTTAAGGGGTTGTGCCACCAAAGACGTTTGTCGACTATCCATGCGAGTTCATGAAGGAAGGAAGCGGGAGCCCTATTTTAGTGAACGGTGGGGCTCCCAGCAATGATCCTGGTGAGAAATGTCTTTAGTGGTACAAGCCCTTTAAGTAAATCTTAACTTTAATCATACTGTTATTTGTAGGTCCAAAACTTTGATCTGAGATCAGTTGCTTTGACACAATGTCTGGTGGTCAGAAGGTGATTTATTGGGTGTAATTGTGCCTCAAGTTCAGCTCAATTACAGAAATTCCTTACCCAATTCAGTAGTAGAGTGTATATATAATCAAAAAGCCATTGCTACCAGAGCCATCTTAATAGAATTATGAGCCCCTGGGCATAGTACCACAGTGGGCCATGCCTAAATACATGACTCGAGCCCCCCTCAAGCACACCCATATTATCATGCCACTTATATTTTGACACTAGCAGCCTACAAGACTATTTGGCAGGGCAGGGAGTCTTTGGCTCCCTTCTCCACCATGGTTTTTTATTGTTTGCATGTCTGAAAATCACACAAACAGTTAAATAAGCAAAGCCAACCCAACCAAGGGATCCAGGAAATGTTTCTTGTATTCCTGTGACATACAAACCTTGGGGCCCCTACCCTTGTGGGGCCCCCGGGCAACAAGTGTGCCCAATGGAAAAGATGGCCCTGATTGCTACTGAGTCAAGCTATTAAAATGATTTAGTTAAAAAGTCTTTGTCCCACGATCTATTGCTTAAAACCCTGAGTATAAGTAAATTGGTATTATTTTCTATTAATTCTACCTAGTCCCTTAACTATTATTTCTACCTAATCTCCTATGTATTATTCATAGTTTCATAGTTTGTAAGGCCGAAAAAAGACAAGACGTACATCCAGTTCAGCCAGTTGTGCTAAGGTGTTGATCCAGAGGAAAGCAAATAACCCCAATGAGGTAGAAGCCAATTGTCCTCATTTTAGGGAAAAATTCCTTCCCGACTCCAATCTGCAATCAGAATAAATCCCTGGACAAGACCCCCTCCAGATCCTAAAACACTAAAACCCTTTATTTAATTACCTTTTCCGAAAAGCCCCAAAAACCCTTTTTAAACCCTTGTCATGAATTCACCATGACAATTTCCTCTGGCAGGAGTTCCACAGTCTCACTGCCTTACAGAAAAAAACCCCTTTTCTATTTTTATGTAGAAACTTTCGCCCTCAAGACGTGAGGATGCCCCCTTGTTCTAGATACAGCCCTTATAAAAATAAATTTGGGAGAGATCCTATATGACCTTGAGTATTTAAACATTTTTTTTAAAGCCCCCCCGAAGCCGCCCCTTTTTTTTTAAAAATAAAAACCCCAATCTTGCAAATCTTTCTGGTATTGTAGCCCACCCATCTTTTTTTATTTTTGTTCCCCGCCTTTGTCCCTGTTCTCTACAAGTCTTCCTGTGGGTCCCCAAAACTGTACAAATATTCCATGTGTGGTCTAACCATGACTTTATAAGGGGAGAAAAAATGTTTTCCATCATGTCCTCTATCCCCTTTTATTGCCCCCATGTTTCCTATTTTTCCCCTTGGGCGTGCTGTTGGGGGGGGCTGCTACAATTTAAATTTTTACTGTCCACCAGGTTTCCCCAAAAGTCCTTTCCTGTCATTTTAAACCCAGTGTTTTTCCATTAACTGTAGTCATGAAAGGTTTTTTCCTCCCCATGTGCATAACCTTGCATTTTTCTGTGTTAAAAACCCATCACCATTTCCCCTGCCCGGGCCCCCAAACTGTATTTACTGTTTCCCCCTGTGAAGATCTTAATGAAAATATTAAAGGGATGGGGCCCAATACTGACCCTTGTGGTACCCCACAGTAACAGGGACCCCAAGTTGAGTATGTACCGTTAATTACTCCCCTTTGTTTTCTATCATGAGCCAGTTATTACCCATTGCACCATTTTCCCCCAGCCCAAGCATTCTCATTTTTTTTACAAACCTTTTATGTGGCAGTATCAAAGCTTTAAAAAAATCTAGTATATACACCCAGTCCCCTCACCCATCAGTCTAGCATGACTTTCCTCATAGAAGGATGAGATTAGTCTGACAGGACCGATCCTTCAAAACCCCCTGCTGGAACGGCGTTTCATTTTTTTTTCAGTGGGATACTCCGGGATAGCACCCCCTGAAAACCCTTCAAACATTTTACCTACAACAGGGGTCAAACTTAGGCCTTAGTTTCCTGGTCACTTTTTGACCCCTTTTTGAATATTGGCAAAAACTTTTTGCATGCCCCCAATTTTTTGGGACAAAACCCATTTTAGAAGTCCATAAATTTTAAGAATAGGGGCCTATCTATGACATCCCTTAACCCCCTTGGGACAGGGGGTGTATGCGATCTGGACTTGGATTTGTCTTTTTTTAATTTTCCCTAAGGTGGAGCTGCACTTTTCCCCGGGGTTGACAAGAAATTTTTTAAGTTGGAGTTTCCCTCATCCCTCTTTTCAACGGGGAAGCTCATCCCCTGGGTAAATACAGGGAGAAAAAAGTTTTTAATTTGGTTTTTTTTTTCTCTTCGCCTCTACGTCTCTCCTTAGTATTTTTCAAAGGGCCAACATTTTCTGTTTTTATTTTTTTTACTATTTATTTTTTAAAAATATTTTGGGGGTTTTTTTTACTTTCATAGCGATATGTTTTTCCGTCCCATTTGTTTTCCTTTTTATTTTTTAAAAATTTACAACTTTTTTTTTTTCCTTATACTTCTTAGTGCCCTTCACTACCCTCCTGTTTTAGTAGCTAAACGCTTTCTTTTTTTTTTTATTGCCCTTTTACATCCCTGTTGATCCCTTTTGGGTTTTTCCTTTTTTCAAATTGTTTTATTCCCAAAAGGGTATGTCCCTCTCAATGGAAACCTAGGATGTTTTTAAAAAATTTCCTTTATTATTTGTTCTGCCATTTTTAAACACATTGCCCAGCCCAAAATCGGTTTAGGGCCCCCCAAAAGCAGAATAAAATTAGCCTTCCTAAAATTATTTGTTTTTTTATGGCTCCTTGCAAAAAACTCTATTGAAGGATAAACGGAAATTTATTATATTTGGCACTATTTCCTAGGTGCCCCCCAAACCCGGACCTTTGTTACTCTGTCAGGTCTATTTGCAATATTTAAGTCTAGAAAGGGCCTTTCTTAGTCGGGTTTTTGCACCTTTGGCAAGGTAATTATCAAGTTATTGAAAAAAAACCCTTTTTTTTTATGAGAGCTACAGGTTTCGATTCCCAAATTTTTGTCTGGAAGTTAAAGTCGCCCCTAAAAATAACCTCATTCTGATTACCGCCTCATCTATTTGCCTGAGGGGGACATCTTCCCTGGGTTTTTTGTTATATTTTGGGGGCCATAGAGACCCCTTTATTTATATTGTTATTGTACCCCCATGTATATTTTTCCCCAAATGATTCCACCGTTTTATTACCCGTCTTATATCTTCCCCCCGGGTTGGCTTTAAACAGGATTTTTACATAGAGACAACACCTCCCCTCTTCCGGTCTTTACGATCCCTTTTAAATAGACTGAACCCTTAAGTTAACGCCCAGTCTAGCTCCGTCCGCCATTTTCAGTTTTCCCAAATTTTTTCAAAATTTTTTTTTCAGCTATTAGTAATTTATTCTTTTTTTTGTTTGGGCGATCCTGGGTTGGTCCATCAATTTAAAATTTTTCAGTTTTTTTCCTTTCTCCCGACTTTTTTAACTATTCTAACCCCCCCCCCTCCACTCCCCCCCCTGATTTATTATAATTCCCCTCTCTAAACTTCACTATCTTGCATGCAATGTTAGTTTTTCCCTCCCTCCCAGTCCCCCGTTTAAATATTCCTCCCCTTTCCCGTCCATTTTGTCCCCCAAAAACAGCTGCCCCCTCCCCATTTAGGGCAGGCCCGTCCCTAGATAATTGTAGCCAAGACAGAAGTCAACCCAGTTCTCCAAAAAAACCCCAAAAACCCCCTTTCCCACACCAATTGTGAGCCACTTTTTCACCTTTTCTAAAACTTTCCCCTGCCTCTCTGGTTGGGCCCCTGGAACAGGAAAAATTTTCTGAAAAATTATCTGGAGGGCCTTCCTTTAGTTTTTTGGCCTAAGCCCCGAAAACATTTTTAAGGACACTCCCCCTCCCTCTAACTTTGTCATTGGTGCCAATGGGGGACCATGACAGTGGGTTCTCACCGGGCCCCCCCCAGAACTGTCAAAACCCCTCCGCGTATGTCGCTCGGGGCCCCCGGTAAACAACATACTGTTAACGATCCCGGTCTTTGTGGCAATGGCCCCGTCTTGCCCCTAATAATGGAGCCCCAACTACACACCGTCTACCTGACCCCGTACTCCTATTCCCCTTCTTTTCTGGGGCAGACAGAGGTAGGCTTCTGCAGCAATGTATTTTTGAGCCGAATCCCCCTCATCCCCCCCAATCTTGCAAATTTTGTTTGGGGGTGCCAAACAGGACTAGCTCCCGAACCTTCCCCAACCCCTTCCCCTTTCTGACTGTTACCCCTCTAGCTGCCCATTTCCTGCACCCCATGCTGCCACCCCCCCCAGCATCTATAAACCGCAAGTGATTTCTCAGTGGGCAGCCGGCTCGCTTCCAAGTTTGGGAAAGGGTTCAGTGTCGCCACTTGCTCTTTTGATCCAAAACGGCTTTTAAAAGTGCATGTGCACACATCTTGACACATAGCCCCCTCGAACTGTTGCCAAAGGGTGGCCTACTTGCACAGTTGTGCACTGGGCAGCATTGCAAACTGGAACTCATGGGGAGTTTACCAAAAAGATATATGAATAAATTAAAAAAAAAAGCAGTACAATACTGTCCCCTCTAAACTCCCCAAATCTAAAGTCTCTCAATCTTAAGTCTCCACACTTAAAAGAAACACACTTATAAGGAAAACACACTCGCAGACTCGTTCACTCGCTCAAAATACTCAGTTTTAAACCTTTCCCCCACTGCTGTTTGGCTGTGCTGCAACCTCTCTTTCAGGAGCAAAAAAAAGCTCAATTCTAGTTCTGAAGCATGTTGCAATGCAGTAGGTAAAGATGAGCACAGTGTTACTCCTAAAAGTTAGACACAAAACCACCTGCCATGTTTTGCTGACTTACCGCATCTACAAAGGTAGCGGGGCTATGGCATGGGATGCCCATTTGTTTGCCTATTTAAAGGTCTATAGGTCCCTCCTACATTAATTTGGACCAAAATAAGTACACACCCACTTAAACATACTGACAGGTCCAATGACCAATAATGAAGTTCATTTGGACAAGTTCTGCCATCCAAAAAAACTGAGGACAGTACACACATACTGACAGGTCCAATGACCAATAATGAAATCCATTTGGACAAGTTCCAGGATCCAAGTCAGAGGACAAAAGGGTGGCACCTTTTTTAGTAGTCCAAGGATCCAAGACAAACAGAGGACAAAAGGGTTGTACCATTCTTAACAGTTCCAGGATCCAGGCCAAACAGAGGACAAAAGGACAGCACCATTCATAGTAGTCCTGGGCTCCAAGCCAAACAGAGGTCAAAAGGGCGGCACCATTCATAGTAGTCCTTGGCTCCAAGCCAAACAGAGGTTGAAAGGGTGGTACTATTCTTAAAAGTCCCAGGATCCAGGCCAAACAGAGGACAAAAGCGCGGCACCATTCATAGTAGTCCTGGGCTCCAAGCCAAACAGAGGAAAAAAAAATGGTTTTGGGGGCCTTTTTTAGAAATGTGTTTTTTTATATTGTTCAAAAATCCCAGTTAATGAAAATAAACTTTCATTTAATTTAAAAACACCCTTTGTCAGTTTAGTATTCAATTACCAATTTCCATCCCCCCCTTTTAAACAAAACACGAACCCCAAAATGGGGACCCCGGATCTCAGAATTATATCTCCCCGGTTTCTGTTGTCCAAAAAAAGTGCAAACACTAAATCACATGTTTTTGGCCAAAAGCTTTAAAAGGAGGTAAAAAGGGGGTCTCTCTGTCTTTAGAAGCCCCCAGCTCCCTTTCCCTACCCCACTAAAGCGTTCTTAAATAAAAGCTCTAGGTGTGTTACTATCCACAGTGTATTTTGATTTAAACGTAGGGACCACAGGGTTGATATTTAGGGGGCTTTATGTCTTCCTTCCTTTTATACAATTGCCTATTTCTGAATAGTGAACCCAAAATTTTTATGTCATAAAGGACGGGGGGGGGGGGACATGTCCCCTTTTTGGGCTGCACCCCTTTTTTCGGTTTTTTTTTTGACCAAAAAAAATTGGGTTGGGCGCCATATTTCTCTATATAAAAAAAGGTTAATACCCCAAAAAATAAAGGCATTTGACACCCGGGGAAAGCCCTAAAGTAGGGCATCAAATATGCTTTGCAAAAATTTTTGCTATGCGCCTTTTTTTGGGGGTTTAAAAAGCCTAAATTAGGTGCATTAAATTTGCTATACAAAAGAAAAACCCACACCCAGAATTTTTTTGACCAGGTTGATTTTAATTTTAGGGAACCTTTATACACTATTTTAATGTCCTTAAAACTGGGGGGGGAGGCGCCTTTCCCCTTTTAGACATTTTCGCCCAATTTGTGCGTATGTAGGCCCAAATTTTTCCCAAAATGGGCTCCCATTGGATTTTTTGTTAAGTCAAAAAAAAAATATGATTTTTCACATTTTCACAAAAGGGTGCAAAGTTATAAAACCCGTATCCCTTTTCAAAAATATAGCTCTAAAAAATATTTTCTTTCCCCACTAATGTAATGGTTGGTGGATTCGCTGGACCCCCCGCAAGCGATGGGTAGTTAAGCCCCTTTCCAGGGAGTGGAGTCTAAGTAAGGGCCCCGGGATTCACCCGACCCCGGGCCCCAAAGCGGGGTGGACTTTGGGGTGCAGGGTGGAGGCTAACCCGGTCCGCTACCCCGACGTACTTGCCCCGCCCTGGCACCCGGGGGTAATCGTGGTTTTGAATTTTTAATCCAAGAAGTAGTCGGGGACAGGCAGGAAATTTAGGGGGCGGGGAGAGGTTCGTGGGGCAGAGAAGGGCAGGGCGGTCAGGGCAGGCGGCAAACAGGCAAGGGGGGAAACGTTTTCGGAAGGACTGGTACACGGTTTAAACAAACGGAATTCCCAAACTCTTTCAAGACTCCCCTAACCCGGGACAAACCCAACCCAAACTGGGAGAGGGGGCC
>JAODAL010071331.1:0-15565 GCA_025379985.1 Phyllomedusa bahiana
GTCCCGATTTTTATTTTGGGAAGAATCGCACCCGTTAAACAACAATACAGCTTCTTTCAGGCTGAACAGAGCCCCCTAGCAGGGTGCCTGTAGTATGAATGTATGTGCCATGCTTAAATATGATGAGGGAGCCTTCGGTTCGTTTCATCAATGTTCGTTGTTTTAGTATGTCATGAATGATGGACCTGCCGCCCGCTCTTAGAATTGCTCACATAAAGATTCCCCCCTGGGCACTTAACATGAGGGCAAAAGCTGACCAAAAAACTTGAAGAGTGGCGACATGTTGCCTTGATAAAGTCATAGTCAGCGGCAAAGCTGGGAAAAATACAACAAATGCTGAAGAGCTCATTCTTGGGTGGCAACATTTAGTGACAGGAGAGTGGAGGTTAGAAGGCCGGCACAGCCACAGCAGCATGAGGTCAGACAAGTGGCACAATGACATTCTGGACCCGGTTGGATCAAAAACAGTAATAGGCCACAGAGTAGCACAATGGTCACTGTGTCGGAGGTTACGGGGCAACCAGCAGACACAAGCAGCAGCAATGATGGTCAGACAGTGGACACAATGACATCTGGAGGTGGCATAAAACTGGAGTAGGACCACAGAGTGGCACATTGACACAGTGTGCGTTGGGCACAGCAGCAGCAGCATGAGTCAGGCCCAGTGGCACAATGATTTATGGATCGTGGGTCCGGCCAAAAAACAGGAGTAGGCCACAGAGTGGCACATGTCCACCAGTTCGTGGAGGGCACCCGGCAGCAGCACACAATGAGGTAAGGCCCCAAAGTGGCAGCAATGACATTTCTGGACGGTGGCAAAAACAAACAGCGAGTGGCCACAGAGTGGCACAATACACGTGTGGAGGGTCAATGGCAGCAGACAGCTTGTGAATCACGCAAGTAGCACAATGACTTCTGGATGTTGCAAAACCAGGAGTAGGACCACAGAGAGGCACAATGACCAGAGACTGGACGGTGGACGGGCTGCGAGCAGCATGAGGTTGAGCCGAGTGGCAACAATGAAATTTGCGAGGTGGCACAATAACAGGCAGTAGGCCAAAGAGTGGCTAATGGCACAGTGTGGATGGTCACGGCCAGCAGCAGCCTGAGGTCAAGGAACAGTGGCACAATGTCTTCTGGACGCGGCTCGGCCAAAACAGTAGTTGGCCACAGAGTGGCACAATGACTGGACGGAGTGGATCGGTGACGCAGCCTTCGGTCTGGTCAGCAGCATGAGGTCAAACACGTGGCACAATGACATTCTAGAGGTTGGCTAAATACTGGAGTAGGCCACTGAAGTGGGCACAACTGCAACAGACTGACGTGGACCTCGGTGACCTAACGGTCGGCCAGGGCAAAGCAACTGCATGAGGTCAGAGAGTGGCAACAATGTCACTCGGTGTGGATTGTCACTGGATACAGCAACAGCTGCATGAGGTCACTTAAGTGGCACAATGACAGCAGTAGTGGAGTGGTGGGTGGCAAATAACAGTCCATGGTAAAGATGGATGGTGTCAGATGGAGAAACTGTCTGCAGACTGTGTGGCACAGTGCAGGGTGTGGCGGCATCAGGAATAGTGATGAGGAAGGTAGGTTTTGAAACCAGGACTCATTTCTCACAGTTTGGGGTGAACCGGCGTTCCCATGGGATCGCTGTTAGCTCTGACGCCTAAGGCATTGGTGTGTGGAATTCAGGCCGAGCCCACGCCCTGATCATCTTGACAAAGGTCATGTAATTCCTCATTTCCCATGGACAAGAGGGGGGGGTTTATCCTTGGGAGGTAAAGCGTATGGCCCTCGCGCACTGAACACCCGCTATGTATGCACATTTCTTGGCCGGGCCAGGACAGCTCCTCAACTGCAAATCTGAAAGTTGCACGGCCACAACATCCAGTTGGGTGGCACAGTAGTGCAGCGTATCTTCTAACTGGCGGTAGGCCAGTGTGTTGTCCAAGTAGGCCACCCAACCTCCGTTGGTTCAGGGACTGTCCAGGTCCTGCCGGTCTGCTGACTGCTGAGCGCGACTACCCTCCTCAATAGGCCGGCCGTGAAGAGAATAGATGCTCTTCGGTGACCTCCAGGACCAGGTTGCTGCTGATGGAGCTGTTACTGCTCCTACCCCCCCCACCTTCCCTCAGCAGCCGTGGCAACACAATGTTAGTACCTAACGTGACGCGCTGAGGAAACACACGGTCAGACCTGTCAGAGGGAAGGGAACGTTGCCAGCAATATAGGCAACGCGGCCCAACCTGACTACGGAGGATTTTCCTTTAGTATTTGTGTTTTGTTCATCCTCTACAGTAGCTGGGAAAAAGGACTCACATTTTAGACCCCGGGAGTAACATGGGTCCAATAGGGTGGAGAGCCCAGAAAACTAATCACCTCTCTGACGGGCTGCTGACTATTCGGCTGTCAATAAAGCCAGGCAACAACTCATGCTGCTGCCGGAGCCCAATCTGCAACAAGTGACTACGAGGGGCTCCCTGACCTCCATCTACACTGTATACTGCCACGGTGCTTGCAGGTAATACTGCCTCGTCTTACTATATCTACCATCTACCTCCTCCAGCTGCTCCCTGCTCTACTCTCTTGTCAACTGGGTAGTAAATCCATCATTTCACCAGTCAATGATTCTGCTCCAATGTCATCCTCCTCCATTTCAGTTCCCACCGGACTAATGTCGGCCGCGAGATGTAGTCGCCACATTTCAAGGTTTCCCTGCCCAGACAGATATTAATGCATCGGTTCCAGGACATGAAGCGGTGGAATGCATTATTCAATCCCATAGTCCTGGCGACCTGACAAAATTAACGTGGGCCCTACTACGAATGGCCCTCAACAAACGGCAGGTGTCACGCATGAGCTGCCATGGCTGACATCAAAGTTACACAGGGGAGTACTCCCTCTCACACCTGGCATCATCAAAAAATAGTTAATGGCCTTTCTCTGTTCATACAGTCGGGCTCCAAACATGTGCAGTGCTGGATACAACAGGGTTGGTAACATTCACATATCAGAGCTGTGTTTGGGGAATGGCCGTTCTGATGCTGCAATTCGAGGGAGGGTGTTCTGGCTTTGTAGGAAATGGATGATCATGAGTGCATGCACAGTTTCCTGGCCATTTTCAGGGTTCTCTGAAGGATCTGTGGAAGAATTCAGGAACCATTTTCACAACCAAGATTGAAAAATCATGCGCCCATGCAGGGAGCATGGACCATCCATCCATCGTGCTAGCGACGGACACCTTGTTATACCATTGTCCGTTCTAACATAGGTTCCAAGTTGCAGTTGGGCGGGAGGGGAAGGAAAGGAGGGGAAAGCCAAACATCGATTTCATTGCTGATATGACACGGACGCAGTTCCTAACTGTGTGACTTCGTGTCGACGAGGCAAGCCAGGTGTAGGGTATCTGCATGGACACTGCTGTGCCTACACATTCTGGTATGATGGAGCCATAGTTCTTGTGGAGGCTGAGATGGTGGTGGGGGTGGAGGTGGAGGAGCGGACATTTGGCGCAGGAGCCGCAGCAGTTGACAACGTAGGATGAGGTAAGCCGGCTGGGCGTCGCCTGTCCAAGTGTTGGTGGGCCGTATAAAGGACATGTACTGGGCCCTGACCGTAGTTACAGTAGTTATCATGCTCCAGACCCCCCTTCCGTGCTGCCATGCACCTTGGAACTCAAACGAATAGCATCAAGGACTGGCCCCAATTTCTGTTCTAACATTATTTCTATGAAGTGTTCACCTGCCATCAGGTACTGCACCTTTTGGAAATGGAAATTAACGGCTTGGAACTCTCCATCTCAGATCGGCACAAGGCCCATTAGTTCTCCACTGAATGGTGCAAGTCACACCATTTGGAAAGCGACAGGGACTGTCCCACCCAGGTAACCAAAAAACTTGGACCAGGAGGCACACGCGTCAATGCTGCACCTTAGGATGGTTCGGACACGCATCTTACTGATTGTCTCTTTGCAATTCGCCTCGCCCTGATCCCGGACTGCTGGCGCCCCCCATGTGTAGCGAGGAGCAGGCAGCATCTCGGGATACCGATCTGGAGATGATGTCCAAAGAGAAACAGTTCCTTTGCAGAGGGTTGGTGGAGGCATTGTCTCCGGCTTGCAATGGCATGCGTGCACAGGCCGTGCTGCTGTGCGGCTAGCAGGATGGACCACCCACATCCTGAGCCTCGTTTCTCCAAGGCCACCGGATGCCGTGGTCGCCAACGTCTTGCTCCCCGCCGGCTAACGCCTTCACTTTCTGCCCACAGATTCATACAATATACCCATATTCGGCTACTCCGGTGTACTTAGCAAAAGAAAAGAAATGCCACCATGCCCGAAGGTAGCTGATTTTACCAGACTACACGCTGCGCCACTGTCGTGACTAGCTACCGCCCGCCTGCACTCAATGAGCCCCTGTTGCCGATACTTTATTGGTTCTGCGATGCCGGGGCTTCTTCTACCCATGGCCGCTTGGCTCCTCCGACTCACCACTGCTGCTACCCGCTGACTCACAGACCTACACAACCCCATTACTGGCTGCCGCAACTGCCTGAACGCAAAGCTGTATGCCCTTCGTTTCCTGAACGACGATCGAAAAGCCCTTGCTTCACCCGCGCTCCAAGTCGCGGTCGGCTACATTTTAATATATTGTGGTTTCATCGTCAACTAGCTGATGTTCCTCATCACCGCGGTCTTGGTATGCAGAGAGCGCCATGACCCCTCACAACATGACCCTACAATGCACACTCTCCACATCTATACTTTGCCGCACAATACTGCAAGAAGCAGGGAATATTGGCCACATTTCTTCGCTGCACAAGTAGATGCTGATGCCATCCTAAAATTGTTCTTCCTTGCTATATAGTGCGAGCTTGAGCACTCTAACCACATAGTAGATCTATGGACTGAGGGCAAAAAACCGAATGGGACTGAGGCAGGGTTGAGGACAGGTGAGGGCCACGATGACACGCTTACCAGGGCCAACCATGCCATACTAAGGGTTGTGTCTGACGTTCACCCCACCGAATCTTGGCTCGGGGTTGTTAGATGTCATTCTGGCGGCATGAGGGGAGTGGATGACCTAGTCGACCCAATCAAGAACCCTTGGGTTGCTGGTCAGCACTCGGCAGCTCTAGATGACAGCGGCAGTCCGTGTCTGGCCTCACCGAGTGCCCCTGCTGCGACGTCCCCTTGCTGTGCTGCGACCTGGGCCTGCTCCAGGGAATGTTGGTGACACTCGCAGGTGAAGAGCACCTGCACCTATCTTGGTTGACATACTTGTCTTGTTCTAAATGTTAAAGATTAGGTTAGATGTGATATATGTATATGATTATATACACACCCTAGTATTTGACTCCAAGATTTTTGAACCCACAGAAGTAACAAGCTTGGGGTAAACAATTGGTTATATATTGAGCTCCACAAATGGGCAGGTAAAAAATTGACTTGTATGTGCCGTTTAAAAAAACTCTGTGTATTTTACTGGAATATAAAAGCACCAAACCAGGCTTAATTACCTTCGGATATTGAATTATGTACAGAATCTTCATTCTGTGGCGGTGAAAAACAAAAGTTTTCTTTTAATGAGTAAAACTGCAGAAAAAAAATAATTTGTTAACCCTTGGATGTATATTGACGCAAAAGAATTGAGCAGCTAATGCTTACGAGCTTTTGGTAGAGTGTTACAAATGGACGTTTATTTTACGCTACACAACAAGACGGAAAACTTGTAATTAAACTTCGCTTGGTGAATTATGCTACTGGTAAAATGTATTTTTTGGCGTGAGGTGTGCTGAAAATAAACGGATTCTTTTAGTCACCAAAGCAGCAGAACAACGCTTAATTAACCCCACATGGATGTCAAAATTGCGCAAAAGCAATTGAGCAACCAATAAAACTATGTGCTTTGTAGCGGGTTACAATGGCGTGTTTTTTCGTTCACAACAAGAGGAATAACTTGTATATTAACCTTCGCTTGTTGAAATTATCCGCTATCAGGAAAAACTATTTTTTTGGCGGTGAAAATAAATGCGTTTCATTTAGTCTCCACGAGCAGCAGAAACAACGGCTTAATTAACACTGGATGTAAAATTGCGCAAAAGAACCTTGAGCCAACCAAAAAACTACCAGCTTTGTAGCGTCCGTTACAATCGGCGTGTATTTTACGATACAACAACAAGAGGAAAAATTGTAATTAACAATCCAGGTTATGAATTATGCTACAGAAAAAAAAAAATGTCTTTTTTGCCTGGTGAAAAAGGACGGTCTTCTTTTAGTCACCTCAGCAGCAGAAACACAACGCTTAATGGACCCCCGGATATAAATTGAGCTAAAAAGAATTTGCAGCCAAAAAATGAAAGTTGGTCATTTGTATGTAAAATCGCCTGTTTCTTTAAGATGAATCAACATGAACAGGGCCTTAGATAACCCTTGGATATTCAATTGTGCTCCTGAGCAGATAGCAATTAACATGTAATATGCAGCTGCACTGGAAAGCACACTGGACTTCAGATCCGATACCCCACCAAATCCAGAAATAGAACGTTAAGAGAAGCAGTCTCTGAGACAAGCTGAGAAACCCCCAAAAATCGCTCCTGTATAAAAATGCTGTTCTTTAGTATTAGCTATCATAAAACAGCCGCGTGCAGCACCTTCCCTAATACACGTACAGTTGATGAGCGGTATGAGCTCCCCGCGTCGCGCCGGGACAATTATATAGTGCCGGGTGAACGTACCGAAGTTTTCCTGAAATTATAAACGAATTTCCACTTCGTTTAGAATCAATGTCGCCATCTCTAGTTATTATATACAGGTCAAAACGACATCACAGTTTATTCTGCATGCTCAAGCTGACATGTACAGTGGGACACAAGGATAAAGGCCGCTGAACTGAAGTCATCATCACAGGCCACTTGCTGTATCTACTCTACTAACGTATTGAACATTTTGTGCACGCTATCGCCACCACGACTGCGGACGTTGGCCAATTTGCAGGATTGACAACTGACGTTGTATACTGAGATACCATGTCCACCAAAATGAAGGTAAGAGTTGGTGTTTGTGTCCCAAATGACGGTAATGATAAGTACAGGCTTCAGGTGATTTCGTGCATTACCTTTAGGGTCCAGATATTCACCTTAGGGTTACAGGAGTAGTTTGTCCAACGGTTGACGTGTTGTCGTTTTTAGTTTGATCGATGATAGACCTTGGGGGCAGTATCCTCAGGAAGTCAAGGGGTCGTGTGTTCTGAGTCAATGTGTCCATCTCCTAGAGCCAGCAGTGTGACGTTGCTGTGACTGCAATAGGAAAAATACTGGAGGTACTGGCCCCTGTAGCTAATGGCATCTTGTGCCCCTCCCCGTTTCCTCACCGTTTATATAAAAGTAAAAATAGGGCAAATGAGGGGGGTAATAGAATGCCCGATTTGTAGAAAAAGGGTATAGTGATTGTTGGTGGTTGTGATGTTACGGGTGTGCGGGAAGAATGTTATCACTCGACATTTGTATCAATTTTTTACATTAGCAGTAAAAAATGAATTGCAGGGGAGGAGAGGTGGGAGTGGGAACTTATAGGTGGAGCAAGATGGCGCTGTTCAATTTCTACCCGGAACTTCCGAGTTCTTTGGATTGCTTGGGACTACAAAAAAGGCCACGGTGGAAGTAAAAGGGGGGGGTTTGGTTTTGCCTTTGGATACAGAGAATGTTTGGACTTCAAAAAAGGCTACGGAAATAATGGGGGTTCTGGCATGGGAGCTGGGGAAATCCGGGGGGAGGATTGGGTAATAAAAGGGGGTTTTTTGTGTTGATGTTCCCTCCCAAACACGCAATTTTGAGCGTTAATGGTTTTTGATGACGTCAGTCCCCCAAACATTGAAAGTCACCTTTTTGGAAGGTGGCAGCTCCCTCTTTATACATATGCATTCCAAATCCTCTTATTTTTTAATTCAGTTTAAAAGTAATTAGCTTTGCCAAGACATCGTTTTTTTTTTTCATTGTTTTCCCTCCCACATACTGCGTGTAATCTCTGTGATTTATGCTCGTTACACAAGCGAACATCAACTTTTTCTCTCAAGTCTCATATAATATTTACTATTTTTCTCTTCGATCAAACTACTGCTACCTTTTGACTAGCGCTATAAATTTTTTTTAGCCATAGAGCCGAGGGGGGAAAGTGAAGTTAACCTCCGCACTACCCAAACCCTCCCTTAAAAGATCTTTGAATCGAAGCCAAGGTTATACACTCTGCCGAATTTTCATGTAGAGATAAAAAGGATGTAGCTTGAATTTAAAAAAAAACCCTGAATGCAGTTTTTCTTCCTAATTAAAACAGAACAAATTAACCGTGTATGTTGAAATTTTGCCACGAAAAACCCAACCCTAAACAATGTCTTCTGCTCGTAGCAGGGAATCTCAAATATCATCTGCTTACCCTCTGTATAACAGGCTTATCAAAACGCAGATTTTGTCTATAACAGGCTTATCAAAACCCAGATCTTTTGCATAAAAGTTTTTGGCTATCTTTTAAACCCTTCCTCAGATCGTCTGTTTATAACTATAAAGCTTTGGCTATTGCTTTAACCAATTTTCTTAGGGAAATTTAGATCATCGTCTATAACAATATCTGTAATAACTGTATCTGTAAAATTTAATAACTTATGACAGGCATTGGTTTTTCTACCGGGGGCGTTATATGGACTGTATCCCTGAATATCTCTTTTTTTTTTTTTTTCACAACCCAGCTCCTGGGCCACACTGAAAAATGAACCCAAAGGAAAAAACACTATCCATCAAAGTATCTTTTACAGGCAACAAGCAGAGGCATTTAAATTGGGAGGTTTAAAAGGGATAGCATATGAAAGCACACCGTACCAAGCACACCCTGGGGGCCACCCGAACGCTTACCAGGTCCCTAAGGGGGGCGACAACCACCAAAAGATTCACTAAATTCCAAAAAACAGATAAGTCACAGACTTTATAAAAATTTTCGAAACTTACCTGTTTTGTGGGGTTGACCCCCCAAAATGATTCGGGCACCCCAGGACTTTGCAGTCGATGGTAAGGCTCAGTCCCCCCGGGATAGCCCCGGGGGCGTTTGAGAGCACGGGACCACTTCAAGAGATTAAATCAGGTGTGAAATTATCTTTTTTCCCACTCCTTTATCCAATTTAAAAATCCCTCCCCCCCGAATTATATTATTATTATTGCTGCCGACAGCCGGAGCTCGAGAGATATGCCCCACACTTCCTTTTGGGAATGAAATCTGAAGTTTAAAACAGTAAATTAAATTTAAAATAAACTTTTTTAAACATAACTATTCAAATCATACATATTGGTTTTTGGCGGTTGCAAAGGGGACAAGTTTTAAGTGCATGTACGTATAAGCATTAGCTGATTGAAACTTTCCCAAAACGCTCTGTACATTGGGGGGGGAGGAAGGCCTTAAATGTCTTGCTTCTAGCAAATAAACTGTTCAAGGAAAAGCTGTGTGAGAGATATTGATACTTCGAAAGGATTATAGCATAAAAGCATTTAACAAACATCTGATGAGCTTAATAAGAATGTGAGATAAACAGATTTTTTGATTTTTTTTTTTTTTTCCCTTAAATTACCAACTTGCAACATTGGTCCTTGTCTTCGCAAATGTTTTGTGGCTTTTTTGGGGCCATCATCTTTAGAAGAGGCTTCCTTCTGAGACAACCATGTAGACCAATTTTATGCAGTTGGCCCGTATGGTCTGGCTTGACGGTTGTCCTCCCCCCCCCACCCTTTTAAAATTTTGCGCAATGCGGCAGCACTCTTGTCTTTTTCAAAAAACAATTTTTGGTTTTGAGCCCCCGCTGCACCCGTTTCGGGTTTTTGGAATCTTTTTTAGTGAGCCATCTTTAGTAAAGAAAATTCCAGTCCCCAGAGATTTTTTAACATAGGGGTCATGTTAACTTCCAGTAACCATATGAGAAAGTGTGAAGCGTTACACAAAATTTAAAAAACCCCGGGCCCCGTTCACAAATTTTTAACTCAAACACTAATAGTCACATGACACCCCTGGGCGAAAATGGCACATTTGGACAATTTCTCCTTTTCCCTTAGGGGTGAAATCACTTTTTTGCCCGCAGTTTAACAGTATGGCGTGTATTTAGTTATTTTGACGCACACCAAATTTACACTGTTATACAATCTGTACACTGACTACTTTATATTGTATCAAAGTGTCATATCTTGTTTATATCATTTTAAATTAACTAAATGAGACCATCTTTTAACTTTAGAATGAACATGTCCAACTGTTTAGTGTATCAGTACTTTTTGCACAACTTGCTGATCTATAAGGAGTTTAATGGGAAATTTGCAACAGGTGTTTGATCCCTGACTAGCCCAATAAATTTAGGGGATCGATACTTTAGCGTGGTCTGCATGCTAGATGGCCTGAGCACACCACCAGGCAGCATCATCTTCCATACGCCAGGGAGCATCTACACTGGATGAGGGACCAGTGGTCATCAGTGCTGTTCAGTGTTGAAAGTTGATTCATTCTGAGCAGAAATGATGGTCGGCAACAATGCTGGAGAGCGCTATGCATCAACCAGGTCAGGTACCCTTTTCAGTCATCTGGCACACAAACCAAGCTGATGAAACGGTTATGAATGGTCTGATGTGACATTTGTTTGCCTCTCACCTCCCTTAAATGTGCCTTAACTGAGTTGTGTGGCATTCATCATCCGATTCCGCAGGGCGTTGTTTATAATGGAGCGGTCATCAGTGTGTGATGTAGCCAAAGGACGTCCACTTCTTTGCGTTCTATAACTTTCTCATCTCTCTGTCCCCTTTTTTAAACGTGATAACTTTGTGCATTGGGCAGTGGTCACTTCTTTCTGAGGTATCCACCGAACCCTCCAATGGCGAGGTATGTTGACAATTGTAAATGCCGCTTGGTTCCATGATGCAAAAGTGAACAACGATGAGGGGATTTTTTAATCCAATTTAAAACCCAAACCCCCAAATGTATTGGGTAATTCGGGAATTTCAAGAGGGCTTCATTTAGTTCATTAAAAAAAATTTAAAGAAATTTTATGTTGTTTTCTGAAATTTAAACCCAAAACCAAAATACCCCTAATTTTTGCAAGTAATATATAAAGAATTTTTAAAAAATATAAAAGGTGTACCCCTTTTTTGTGAGATACGAAAATTGATGTGTAGGAAGTAAGAAAATGATGTTCATTTGGACATCTCGCTTCTACTGCATGCACAACAGAACATAGCCACATTCAGGGTTATGATTAATTTTATTGCTGCTATAATATACTGCCCCCCACCCTTGGGGGGCTTGTCCACTGCTTTAAGGGAGTTTCATTCAGGCAGGGCTGCTAAGGGATGTTGTACCAAATGGAACATCATTGCTTGCTTCCATACACATAATAGTATTAATAAATTAAAAAAGAGGATAACAAACAAAAATAATTTAAAGTGAATAAATCATTGTACCCATAGGACCTAATTAATTAAAAAAAAAAAAAAAAAGGAAACCGCCAACCCCCCTTTGTTGACATTAATCAGAGAGGCTTGTGAGCCCATCACCAGAATAAATGCTGGACTGTATAATTTGTACATGAAAATGCTAAGCAGGACAGTGTTTCCCTAAGTTCCTAAACCAAGTATCCCATGGGTGCCAGATAACCCACTTAAAGATATATTCTTTTTATCAAAGCAGTTAGCAATTCTTTACACGATCCTTTCTTCACTTATTCTAGATATCACTCTGATTTACTACAAATTTGGAACCTGGAAAATGTATTCTACTGTTGCTAGTGGTGAATGGTTCAGAGATTTCTGCCATTTTGTCTGTGGCTTTGAGTCATGCAGTACTGTATTACAGCCCTGGATAAAATTAAGAGACTACTGCACAGTTTTCTAAAAATCAGCATCTCTACATGTCTGACAGCTATTCCATTTCAGTGTCAGTTGAATTCCAACCAAAGTACACCTCATTCTACTTAATGTGCTTCTGATTAGGCGATCACCTGAACCAAATCCTATTTAATGAAGGAAAGTATAAAAAACACTGCTGTGGTCTTCACAATCCTCTTGCAATAGGACAAGCTGGATGGCTAAACAAGTGCTAGGACTAGGCCAAAAGGAATTTTAATTAAAAAATCATGGTTATTTCACCAAATATTGATTTCTGAACTCTTCCTATCTTAAAATATTAGTCTTATTGTTTCTAAAGAAATATGAAATTGTTTTCTTTTGCATTATTTGGGGTCCGACAGCTTTGCTGCTTCTTTTTTATTATTTTGAAGATTCTCATTTACTGCAAATAAATACAAAATTTTTTTTGCTTTGAATTTCGGAGACATGTTGTCAGTAGTTTATATAATAAAATAACAATGTACATTATTCTCCAATAATTTACCATTGAAGAGAAAAATTAGAGAAACTGAAAATTTTCCAGAGCTGTATATAGCTTGTAAAATGTTTACATTTGAACCATGGTAGAATATTATTAGATTATTTCAGACACTTACTGCTGGAACAGGTAAACCACTTTAAAAGCGGTTTATCTGGGCCAGAAATGTTATTTTTGCGCTAGAATGCACCTGATTTATGACATGCAGTAGAGCAGGATCATAAATTCAGACGCATTCTACACTATTAGAATGCGCACAAAAATTGGCGTCTAAACACCAAGAATCAAACATGCCGCCCGAAAAATATCGATGAGTGCTGCTATTGGAATTGGAGCATATTTGCTTTCTTCTTCTGCCACTGAGCACCACTGATTGAGTTGTATGGCTGGCATACTATATTGTGTCTGCTTGGATTCTTTAGGTGTAAAACTGGTGCAGATCAACTTTCTATACAAAGGACTAGTTAAAGCAGTGACTTGTTATCTTCCACCATCTTGTGGTGCTTGCAGGAAATTCACAGTGCAGTCAAACAATGCATAGTGATAGAATGGCTTTGTTAGCTACAACAAGCAATCAGATGAAATATTTGATTTTACTGGAGCAGTTTACAGAACTAAACAGACATGATTATGATTCGATATGAAGCCATGCTGTTGTTTTCATTTTCTGGTGGTCATCTATCCATGAACAAAGTATAGCTGATATGCAAGTTTATATTTTGTCTACAATGACATCTAATGTGGAAAAATGTTTTTATTATACATGAATGTGCTTATAATATATAAAATTGACAGTTCTATCATTTAACCCCTTAATGATGGATCATTTTCTTGGTTCACAGGTTCATTTTTTATGCAACCAATTACTTTTTTGTACTTCCACCTACAAATTGAGTGAGGGTGCATTTTTTGAGGACTGAAGTGTACTTTTTTAATTATATCATTTTGGGATAAATCCAAAAAAGCGTGAGCATCCAGCAACTCCATATTCGGTTATTTAAAAAATGGCAAACAGCTTTATTGTAGAAAAAATATTAAAAAGGTAGTGATAACAGCATTCTAAATAGCATGTGTACGCTTTTATGTGGGATAAATGCAACTTTTCTAATCATTTTTATTCCAACTTTAAGGGGATGTGAAATGACCAAAAAACATAATTTTGGCATTTGGAATTTTTCTCTTCTATGTTGTGTAGTGTACAGGATAAATGATGTCATTTTTTTTAATAGATCGGATTTTTACAGACTCAGTGATACCAATTATGTGCAACTTTTGTATTATTTATTTATTTGTATTTGTAAAATGACAAAAAGGGGGGTGATTTGAACCTTTAATATATATATATATTTTTTTACTTGCACTTTAAGTCCCACTATGGTACTTGTGTAAACAATTCAATAGGTTGTACAAAGATGGTGGTTCTAACACTTCCTGCCCAGGGCAAACAGGGCGGTGATGGAAGCTTTCACAAGACTTCCAGTCACCATCTAAACTAATCGGCACCCCACGATTTTACCAGGGGGATGCCTATCGGATTAAGTAATTATGGGTGGCACCGTTTCTCATTCACATAGACGCAGCAGAGTCTAAGACAGCGGTGGCAAACCTATGGCACGCATGCCAGAGGTGGCACGCAGGGTCATCTCTGCTGGCATGCATGCCAGGCTGGCCACTCGCTGGGTTCCTGCACTGTCACACGGAGGCTGCGCCGGGAGGGCTCGGCGTCCGAGTCTCAGTGTCGGACCTGGGGCCTTCGGCAGGCCCAGGCCTAACACAGTGGGAGTCGGGTCCCGTCGTGGACCCTCACTGGTGAGGGTGCACGGCAGTCCCATGTGCTCACATACCTCCCAACTGTCCCGAATTGGGCTGGACTTACCCGATATGAATAGGAGGTCCCGCCTTCACGATTTACATAGCAAAAGTCCCGTTTTCAGTTACTCACTGCTCCGAGCTGGCCACGCCCTCGCCTCTCTGCTCTGCTGACTGAGCCAGGGAGCATCTACAAATAGCTCTGTGTGGCAGGCGGAGCAGCATGAGCATCCTACTGGACACACAGAGCTTGTAAACACAGAGCTTATAGACACTCCCTGGCCCTTCCTGGTGCTGTTATCTTCACACATCATTAGACAAGATGTGAGCACTGCTCATATCCTCTCCCTGGCTCTGTATCCAGCGCTGGCCGGTAAATGTAAGTGCCTGACTGTCCAGTAGTACAGAGCAGAAGTTCATCTGTCTGCAGTAGCAGACTGGCAGCCACCCTCTCTTCTCTCCTGGCTCACACCATACTCGACCACCCCTCTCTATCCTTGACCCCCCCCACTCGACCCCCCCTCTCTCTCCCTGACCCTCCACTCGACCCCTCCTTCCTGACCCCTTCTCCACATACCCCTCCTTTACATACTGACCCACACAGTGTTTCCCTCCTTTCCACAAGGCCTACCCAGCTTTCCCACATGCTGGAGGGGCCATCCAACACCCGGGAAAGCTGAGTGGCACCCTCACCGATGGCAGGCACCAATCTTTCGTGGACGCCTGCTGTGACCCATGTCACCCAGCTTTCCCAGATGCTGAATAACCTATCCAGCTGGGAAAACCCTCAACAGGAGGCGTCTAGGAGAGCTAGGTGCCTGCTGTGGGGGATGGGTGCCACTCAGCTTTGCCTGGTGCTGGATAGCTCATTCAGCATGTGGGAAAGCTGGGTGAAAACCCTCCACAGCATGTGTCCAGGAAAGCTAGGTGCTTGCTGTAGTGGATGGGTGCTACTCAGCTTCCCTGGACAATTGCTGTGGGGATGTCACCCAGCTTTCCAAGGCACTGTGTAGGCTATTCAGCACCCTGGAAAGCTGGGTGACACATCCTCCACAGAGGGCACCAAGCTTTCCTGGGTGCCTGCTCTGGGGGATGTCATCCAGTTTTCCCAGCAATGAATTGGTTATTCAGCATCCCGGAAAGCTGGGTGACCCATTTGTAGGGTGGTGGTTTTTTACAGGTTTCCCCTTTGGACTTCACCGGACAACGTTGCATCTATTTCTATAATAAAATGGATAACGAGGGCCGGTGTCGGGGAGTGTTTATTTAAATAAAATGTTTTTTTCTGTTTGTGTGTTTTTCCATTTTCTTCCAGTGATAGTAGTGGGGGTGTCTGACAGATCCCTCCATTTT
>JAODAL010071332.1:0-15565 GCA_025379985.1 Phyllomedusa bahiana
AATGTTCCCCGGTGGTCCTTTATGATGACATCAAATTCAGGACCCCAATATGTAACCAAATCTGCATTAAGCATTACCACAGTGGTCATGTTTGGCTACCCTTCATTTTAAAAGGTTAAAAATTAAACACTCTGTAAGAACTTGGAAGGGATCCGCGGGACCACCGCAACATGATGTAACCACGCCAGGAACGGAATCAATGGGCCCGTTTTCACCAGAGCCCCCCAAACGGATGGACTTGCTGCGGGGGAGTCTACCAGTCGTCCCCCACTGACTTGCTTCATGGCGACCAAGGTGAACGTATAAAGAATCGGAGACTAGGCGTAGTGGGGGGCAGCGCAAGGTGGGGCTGGGGGGAAAAGGGTTCGGAGTCGAAAAACGAGCAGGGGTCAAAACACGGTAGGCAATAGAAACTTGGGAACGCTTCTCTAGGGCACGGAGGCAAAAAAGATCCACAGGAAGTGACTGGGTCCAAAACCAAAAAAAGGGGCACGCCCATAATTAGCCAATTACCGCGCACGCCCCTTTTAAAATCTCAAGAGAGCGCGCCGCCCGCGCGCGGGGGGCCGCATGCGCATTCCGGCCGGCAGGGGACGAAACCAAGGGATCGGGGCAGGGAGGGGACGGACATGCGCCCACGGGCAACAGTGGGCCCGCGCGGCACCCCCCCCCGCCGGGACCGCCATGGGGACACGGTCACCCGTCAGATCAGGGTGCACCCTTTACGTCCCCCCCCCCCTTAAAACTCCCCCCTTTTTGGGACAAAACCTGAGAGGAATCAGATTAAGGATTTGAATTCTGGCTCCCAGGACTCTCCTCGGTCCGAAGCCCCTCCAATCCACAGGAAGAAACCTTTTCCCCCTGACCATCTTTATACCAAGATGTCCTTTAAATTCCCCAAGATTTTAGAATTTTGGCTACTGGGGGAAAGGGGATCTTCCTCGAAAAAACGTTCAGGACCAGCGCTTAAGGGGGGGGACAGGAATGCATTTTGGATCCGGGGAAAATGGGGGCAAAGAGACTTGTACGTCACCGGGGTTCAACTGCCCCAAAACCCTTTAAGGGCCGAGGAAGCGGGGCCAATTTAAGAATAGGGGCCTTCGCCACACCTTGAGGGGAGCCAAACTTTGTCCCCCGGAGGAACGTTGGGGGAGGTCTCTCCTCTTGTCACCTGATCTTCAACGGGGTGTTAGTACAAGTAATTAAAATTTAATTATTAAACTCATCACAAATCCGCAGTTAAGATGGTGAAATTCTCCTTCCCCCCTTCTTTTAGGAAAAGAAAGTTTTTTGGCCATCTGGCCAAAAGAAAGGGATTTAAGGGAGCCCTGTTTCCCCTATCAGGGGGCAGCAACTGATAAGCCCGTTTTACAGCTTTGCAAAAAACACATCTTTCCCGCCAGAGAGAGAAAAAAAGGGGTTTTCCTTTGTCTCCCAAGAGGCAGTCCGTGAGTGCCCCTTGTGGGAAAAAAAATACAATAGCCCTCCCCAAAAAATTTTGTAAACCCACCTACTTTCTAAATTTCAGCCAATCATATGAGACAGCCATGACTGGGTAATAAATGCCCCAGCCCCCCTTAATTCTGTATAGCTAAGGGGTCCTTCTTTCCTAAAGTGAGCTGTGTCCTAATTTCTCCTTACCCTGGGACGTGAAACTTCTTGTAATGTGAATTTTCCATTTTTTCTTCTCCCTTTATTTTTAAAAACCTGTTAAGTTGGATGATGTCAGTAATGTAATTATCAATATTTTTGTCTATGCAAGCACTGAAATCAATTTTTATATTAAAGTATCAGTAATCCGTTTAACTCTTGATTGTTGCACGAACCCTAATTTCCTTTGAAGAGATTGTTTTTTTTTTTCTCTTTGGTAACTACTGAGGGAGCAGTGTAGTTGACCTGTGAGCATTTTTACGTGTTTTTTAGAAATCAGTGTGAGGACTCAGAATACCTTCCAGGCTGAGCCCTTTGTTTTTTTTTTGATTATTGAAGGAAAGGTGGTGGCAGCGGAAATTTTTTGGGGTGCATGGATCTGTCTTTGTGGTACGATTTAATGCTTGATTTGCTACCTGAGTGGAGAGTGAGCTCGGAGTGGATATAGTCCTTACCCCATTACAGTGGAGCCCCCAGTAACGTGCTGGTGAGCGCGTACGTGAACAAATTGGTGGCAAGAGCGGTGGATTATTTTTTTATTTTATTGCAACATTAGTGCTTGGTTTAAGCATTATACCCTGCCTCTAAAAGACTTGCTGTATCTTTGTGAAATTACACCAGTCTTACAAGAATTAAACGCAGTGCTTACTTTAGTTGACACACCACAATCATTCCCCTCCCTGGTTTTATTTCTTTTCTATCTTTTTATATGTCAAAGGTGCTTTTGTGTGAAATGGCAGCCCTTTACAGGGAAGCAAAGTAAAGAATAATCACGTCACCATGTGAGTAGAGAGATATTTGAAAAATGTCTGGCGAAAACTAAGGCCCAGCTGATCTGGAACAAATGAGCACGCTCCTGCAGCAGCCGGACGCGGCGTCAGAGAGCTAAACTGAAACGCACAGGACCATTTGACGGAGTATGCGCCTGAAGTAATTTTCCCCTGAGGACCCCCGCAGCGGCAGCTCTCAGGGGGAAAAGGCATGGACTCTCTTCTGCTCTTGGCCATGGCTTTGCAAGTCAACTTGGTCCTTGGTGACCCTAGTGTGCGCCGTCCAACGTTATCCTGGCAATACCAACAGGCAGAGAGAGAGGCTTGCGGCAGCTGAGCGACAAGCAGCGAGAGAGGCGCCTGAGAAAGCGTCAAGCAAGCGAGAGAGGCTGAGGCTGCCGACCGTCAAGCTGAGAGGTACCCTCAAGCTGCAGCTGGCACAACTAGATAAGGGGTGAGGCTTTGCCCACGTGCCTCATGCCAGGATACAAACCCGTTTGAACCCCGACTGGGAACACTTTACTTTAAGGAAAAGAAATGGGGACTTAGATTGTGTTCCCTACGAGATTTGAAAAGACTTTTAGGGCAATATAATCTGCCCAAAGATGAGTGTGATGCACGATATCTTGTACCCCAAAGACTAAGAGGAAAAGCCTGGAGTGTTTTTTATCGGGACCTCCTACCAGAGCAAGATGGGGACTATGACGGCCATAAAGAGGGCTCCTGGGTCACGAAATAACACCTCACACCGGAGTGTATCGCAGAAAAATTTCGGTAGTCTACAGAAAGGACCCATACAGCTACGCCTTATGTGGTGAAAGCGGCTTTAAGTTCCACCTGGCCAAGCAGTGGGTAGAGGGACTGCACTTTCTCCAGCTTGACGACCTGTTGAATCTGAATTTATCAAGGAGCAGGCTTCTCCATATCTGTCCTGCCGATGTTCGTCAGTTTGTGTCTGCGACTGGAAGCCCGAGACATCCAAAGAGGGCGGCGTACCTGGCAACTCCTATGTTGTTACCAATAGGATTGCCAGAAACCCGAGACCACCTGAGTCCGAACCTGGAGGAGAGGTAGCCGCAGGGGGATCCCCCAGCTCCTCCCCCATCGACCCCCCGGAGACACCCCCCTAGTACTCCGCCTGGGTCCCCGAGTGCTCACATCGCCCATTTGATGGTACATGCGCATGTGTTTTATCTTGCCACCAAAGTGGGGCAATGTAGTGCCAATAGTCCAGTACAAGCGAGGAGCCCCTATGCCCACAGCGCCCCCTGGTAGCTGGCCCCCCTCCCATCTACCTTGTAACTGGGACTGCAGGAATGAGAAGGCATAACCTTCACAACTAGTACACCCCCGGGGCAGAAGTCTCCCTAGGCCTTCCAAAGACAGTGGAGCAGAGTACTGTTGTGCGTCCAGAGATTTTGATGCTCGAAGAATTATTCCAGGGAAAGCCATACCCTACCGATTTGGGCGGGGGTCCGCTCTGCTATACCCATGGCTCGTGTGTATCTGGACCTGGGGAGCGGGCCCGAGCATGAGAGAAGTGTGTGTTTCTGTCCACTATCCCCTATTCGCATTTTACTGGGTACAGATCTTGGTAAATGTACAGTAATTACGTCCCGCTTCCCCCTCTGTAAAGCAACCCCGCAACCCCTGATTTTATGATTCCCCACAAGACTGTACCATGCTTCTGAAACGTGCCCAGAGGGAAAAGAAAATTATAAAAGCGGATGTGCTTTCTGTGATGCTACAGATATGCGTAATGTGCAAAGTGACCTGTCCTCATATCCCTCCTGTGACCCATAGTCAATATGCCTGCGATCCTCAGTTTTGTGGTGTCGGCTGACCACCCAAGTTGCAATGCCATCTGCAGAGATCACATTGTCAGGTGGAATAGTCTGCACCCCCCTACCCCCCTCCTGCTGATGACAGGTCACACGCTGTGGCCAGCACAGGATAGCCACATCTAGCCATTTCGACCCCCCCTCTGCAAGTGATTGTGCAACCCTGATAGCACCCCTCCTCCTATCAAGGACCCTCCAGCACTCTTAGAGAAGACTGACTTTGTATTGTGGTTTGATGTACCCAGTCCCACAGGATTACCTCAGAACTGTTTATGGACAGTATAACCTATCAAGCCTGTAATGCTGTGTGCCCCCTAGAATCCTAAGCCTTGCAGCATGACTTGGAACTCTAGTGGACCAATCATGATTTTATCCCCGCCGGGAGGCGTAACTCAGACTGCCATGGACACTAGTGGGATGTATCCAAACAAACCTGAGGGTGTATCTCAAACGTTGTGGAGCAATCAATAATGTAGACTAAGCCTGAGGGTGTGTCCCCCAGATGGTAATATGGGAGAGGGCCATTCCCTGATCCTGGTTTTCATAGTACCGAACAGCTAAGGGATGTGTGCCCTGAATCCAATGATGCATGTCAATGCTGTCATACATAGTAGAAGTGGTATCCAAGCCGGAAATGTATGCTTCCTTACCTGCCCTGTAGGTGTATCCTAGCTCAGGGAGTGTATTGGCGGTCACGCATCCAAGCTGTTGGAGTCCAAGGCCAAACTGCGGGATAATTCTGTGCCAAGGTTATTCCCCCGGTGTCTGAGGTGGTAAGACATTAGACCCCGGTCATAGAGGAGATTGTGTCCCCACATGGTGCGTGTGTATGTGTGCCCCCCCGCCCACGGAGTCTATCCAACCCCCGATGTCTGATAGTTTTCAGAACAGAAGGGCATGGAGTAGGTGGTAATGTCCGACAGGTCTCTCTCCCAGGGAGGACGAGGCGGGCTCCAGGGGATGGCAGGTGAGCCAACCCCCACGCTCGCTCCAAAAGGGTGAGGTGTTATGTACAAGTATTGAAAATTCATGTATTAAACTCATCACTAAATCCTGCAGTTTAAGATGGTTTGAATTTCTCCTACCCCAATTCTTCAGGAGAGAGAAAGTTTCTGCCCATCTGCTAAAAGAAAGGCAAAATTATGGCAGCTCCTGTTTCCTGATCTAGGACAGCAGATCAGATAAGCCTAGTTTTAACAGCTTTCATAAACACATCTTTCCCGCCAAGAAGAGTAAAAAAGGTTTCCTTTGTCTGCCCAGATAGGCCAATCCGTTGAGTTTCCCACCTTGTGAAACAAAAAAAACCATAGCCGCCCTCGCCCAGAAAAATTCTTGTAAACCCACCTACTTTCATAATTTCAATCCAACAGATGTAGACAGCCTGACTGGGTATAAATGGGCCCCATCCCCCCTTTATTCTGTGTCAATAGCTAGGGGACCTTTCTTTCAAAATGAGCTGTGGTGCTAATTTCTCCTTACACCCGGGACGGGAAAACAACTTGTAAGTGTGAATTTTTCCGCCAATTTTCTCCCTTTATTTTTAAAAACTGTTATTGTATGTGAGTCAGTAATGTTATTATCATATTTTTGTTCTATGCAAGCACTGAAATCATTTTTAATATAAAGGTAATCAGTAATTCCGTTACTCTTGTTGTTGCACGAACCCAATTTCTTTGAAGTATTGTTTTTTTTTTTCTCTTTGGTAACTAACTGAGGGGATCAAGTGGAGTTGACCTGTGGTGAGCATTTTTACTTTTTTATGAAAACGGATGAAGGACTCAGATACCTTCCCGGCTGAGCCCTTTGTTTTTTTTTTGAATTATTGAATGGAAAGGTGGGAGGCAGCCGGATGAATTTGGGGTGCTGTACAGTCTTCTGGTACGATTTATGCTTGAATTTGCTACCTGAGTGAGAAGGTTAGCTCGAGTGGATATAATTCTACCCCATTACAGTGGCCCCCCAGGTCACGTGCTTGGTGAGCGCGACGAGACAGTGGTAAATCTGGGGATCTGGGGTACAGAGACAGATGGAAATTACCTTTCGGCTGGACCACCATCTTGTTCTAGAAGCAACTCCTCCAGCACAGCCACGGCATCTCTCTCCTCCTCAGTAAGTGTTAATTCATAATTTTCCTTCTTAGCATATAGTTTCTTAAAAATAAGCTTCCTCGCAAATAGATGCAGGTCTTTTAACGCTGTGAAGAAATTAAATGAATTAACCGGAGAAAAAGTTAATCCTAGGCTTAGCACCTCAATTTGTGCCTCAGTCAACTCATGTACAGATAGATTAATCACCTTCAATTTGTTCTTAACTGCTCTGTTAATTTCTCGAGGAGGAGGAGCACCGCCACGGCCGGAGGGATTCCTTACCTCTGTCCGCCCAGCTTCACTCAAACTACCACACTGCTTGTCTTTCCATGTAACTGGATGGTTCTCCTGAGACCTCATGGATGCCATGGATCCAGATCTTGAACGGGACCGGGATCCATGTGATCTCCATCTATAAACCCTGCCCGTCTGTAGGTCATTCATATCCCTTTGGAATTTTTTAGATTTTGTTTCACATATTTCTTTCTCCCATTTAGCGAGGTCCTTGTCTAGATCGGAATTGAAGGCCTCCAGTTCCTCTCCAGACATCAAGACTCTCATTTTAGATTGAATCTCCATCATCTCATTCTCAATACCTTCCAGGGTAGTTGTATTGCTTTGCACTAGAAGTTCCATAAAACCTCTTGAACAGCCATTAGCCACATCTTCCCATTTCTCTTTAAATATGGCATCTTCCATTGAGAATGAAGGGAATACTCTGACTCTGAGGCCACGTGGTATCAAGCCTCTTGCCATATATCTCTCCATAAATGCTTTATTCCACCATAACCTTAGTGTGCTCATATGGAGTTAACAACTTTCCATTTTGGTTTTGAGATTTTTGGTTCCCACATTACTCCACATCTAACAATCCGATTTGGTATCATCCATGAATACCTCATTTAACTTTTGAGCTCAGGACTAATCCCTCTTGATCTAAAGACAATTTAAATTTAGAAGCATGGTACTGTGAAAAAAACCCAGATAACTATTACAATGAAGCAACCCAAGGGCAATACCCCCTAGCTCATTCGCTAGGCCCCTTTACGTATCTGGCCCCCTATCATATCTAGTCACCCCCCAAATACTATAAAACATATCAAAGAACCCAAAACGAGAGAAATGACAAAAATGTACAAAATCTTTATTTTAAACATTTAATTAAATTTAAAAATATGAGGTAACACAAAAACAAAAGTGGGGAATATAGGGATAACAACACCCGTCACATATTGTAAAAAGTTGTAATTTTAGGGTTTTACCCAAAATATATATGTATCTGCCAGTTATAACCCAAATTTCTCCTAATCTGTTCACTGCCTTTAACCAAAAAACAAGCCGACACATAGAGCCCCATAAAAAGACATGGGCATAACACCATAATTGAACACGCGATAATTAACCGATACAAGTGGTGACTAGAGGTATACCTATGGCCCCAACGCGCGTTTCGCGTTTAGATCGCTTCCTCAGGGGGTGAAACGTTACCCCAATCTGACCCGCTTTAAGTGTACCGGAATTCACAACACCTGGGGCTTCTCGGCGCATGTTTTTGTTCGAAAGGAAGGCGTCATTGCCCCATTCCCCCAACTCGCGCTATTACTCTGCGCAGAGAAAAAATCTCCCGGACATGCCGCCAGCACTACTAGATGCCCAAGCGGGCCTACGACACTTCCCCCCCCCACTTTTCGCACAACCCCAGGAGAAATTTACAGGCGCGGATTTAAGGGGAATATCGTATCTAGCAGCCATCACTGCATATAACACCAAAACATGACTCAAATTTGGTGAACAAATCATATTTTCCTATAGGTACATAACAACAAATTATAATTCATCAAAAACTGTCGTAAAAAAAAAATCCAAGTAGTATAAAAGCATAAATTCAATGTTATGACAAAAATATATTGGGAGGTCCCGAAACTAATACTGGGTCCACTTCTTTTTGAATATTAGTAGCAATGGTTTATCCTTCATTTTTGCCATTCTTATGTTGGGATCCCCCTAAATCCAAGGCTGTAATTTGATTTTCCTGTATGTTTTATAGGAAACCATAAAATAAAATACCAGGTCAATAGCTTCAGCTGGCAGAGAAAAGGAAACGTTACAAACCAATTAAAAAGAATAGAAATTAATCGGGGGTATTAGGGGAATAAACATCAAAACTCAAAACCAAATTGATGGTCAGCCAAATGGACTAAACAATATGCATCATAAAAACGATGCAAAATTCAATTTTTCGTTAAGTCCCTTTGGGGTCATGTAATTTAAGCCCCAAACCATTGTTTCTTTCTGTTCAAGGATTTTATACTATCACCACCTTGATCCCCAGAGTACCAGATCAATGCCCTTCACCTTCAACAATCCTGCATTGCAGTCATGATGTTTACGGAAATGTCTCGGGAAATTTTTTAATTGATCAAAATCCCCACGTCCCTTGCTGCTTTATTCCCTACATGTTCCCGTATCCCATTTTTAAGGGGGGTTATCCCCAATATATGCTTTTTGGGGAGGGACAACACCAAGTAATCACATCTTTGTGTGGCACTAAAAAGTGTCTGACCGATTCCCCTTTACCATCCGAGAATGAAAGGATCGTTTCGTCAATTAAACACCACCTTTCCCAAGGGAAAAAAAGCCTTTTTTTTGGACCCCGTACTAAAAGGGTTACTGTTTTGAACCACATAGTGGTCCTTACTAGGTGATTCCCGTAATTAGGGGGCCCCCCTTTCGTCAACAAGGGGAAAATCCCAAATTTCTTTTGCTAAGACAGAATCATTTTTGAGTAATCCCATGTTTACCAAGGATCTCAGGGAATTTGGGCCATTGTTGGTTATAGTTGTTATAAACCAGTCATTTCTCGGGGTATTTTTTATTTTTTTTTCCTTTCTTGAACTGAACAATTGATTTCTTGGAGTTGACTTGGCCCCCCATTTTCCCTTTCATCATCCTTCCACTATAACCCCTTGTATAAACCCTCTTTAGGTCCATTCCTGATTTCAAATCTGGAAACGAGAGCAAAGGCGCATTCGAAAATTTCCGGTAGGTATGCCCTTATAGTGGGAAAGGCTATAAAAGAGGAGGGAGGAGCAAGGGATTAACAGAGGTCTCCCTTGCGGAAAAAATCGTTTGTATCATGCTCATTCATCAATCTCAATGGAACATCCAGAATTCGATTTTCCCCCCATGCTGCTTGAAAAGTTAGTCCCGATATTGAGGGGAAAGTTTTTAAAATGTTCCCTAAAAAGTCCAGCTGGCCTCGAACCCCCGGGCCAAAAAAATAGCACATCACGATGTACCCCCAGCCACACGCACATGGCAGCTCCACCTACAACGTCACTTTGGAAAATCTGCCTTTTTCCCGTAAAAAGAAAAAGATTTGCATCGCGGGGGGGGCCGCGCCCCTTGCCCTTCCCTGGCACTGGGGATAGAAGTTGTCCCTTTAAAAAAAAAACACATTATGTTCAGTATAAATCTCAATAAATCAAGAAACAATTTCTGAGGGCCCTTCTAGGCCCCTTGTTTTTCAAGAAAAATTCAACTGCTTTCAAACCATCTTCATGGTGTATATTATATATAGTGATCAAAATCTGCCGTCACTAGCCAAATCCTGTTCAGTATGGTCCCATCAATCCGCCCAGCACATCCGTTGTGTCCGTACATAAAATGGTAAACTTTCCCCAATTGGTTTTAAATAAGGTCTTTAAAAAATTTACACCAGGATCACATAGTCCCCAAACCCAGAAAAACAACGACCCCGGCGGATTTAAAGGGGTCCTTTTGGATCTTGGGAGAAAGTACATCTTTGGGAATTTTTGGGGCTTTTAAAATAACAAATCTCAGGATTTTTTTTGGTAATACCTAATTTTAAAGGCTTGTCCAAAATATCTCTTTAAATCTTTTACAAATGTTCATGGGGTTTTAGTGGGGTCTTCCTATATGTTTCCTATCTCTAAGTTGGGCAAGGGGCCCCCTTTTTAAATTTCTCACGGGCCAACCACCACATTTCCCCCCTTGTCTGCCGGTTTAATTATCACATCTTTTTTACCTGAAATTCAAAAACCTTTTCTCTAGAACAGACAATTGTCTCCAAAACGCATTGGTAACCGTTTCAAATCTCAATAACTATCCAAAAAAAAGTCAATTTTGGGCATAGCGCAAGGGGGAAAAATCTGGGGGGTCGGGGTACAAGAACAGAGGGAAATATTCGCTGGACCACCATCCTGTTCTAGAAGCAACTCCTCCAGCACAGCCACGGCATCTCTCTCCTCCTCAGTAAGTGTTAATTCATAATTTTCCTTCTTAGCATATAGTTTCTTAAAAATAAGCTTCCTCGCAAATAGATGCAGGTCTTTTAGCGCTGTGAAGAAATTAAATGAATTAACCGGAGAAAAAGTTAATCCTAGGCTTAGCACCTCAATTTGTGCCTCAGTCAACTCATGTACAATTTTTTAAATCCCCTTTAAAATTTGTTCTTAGCTGCTCTGTTAGTTTCTCGTGGAGGAGGAGCACCGCCACGGCCGGAGGGATTCCTTACCTCTGTCCGCCCAGTTTCACTCAAACCCCCACACGTTGTTTTCCCCATGTAAGGGAGGGTTTTCCCCCTTAACCTAGGGGTGCCTGGACCAGATTTTGAAGGGGACCGGGATCCATGTATCCCCACTAAAACCCTGCCCGTCTGTAGGTCATTCATATCCCTTTGGAATTTTTTAGATTTTGGTTTAAACAGTTTTCTTCCCCATTTAGCGAGCCCTTGTCGATCGAATTGAAGGCCTCCAGTCCTCTCCAGACTCAAGACCCCCATTTTAGATTGAATCTCTATCATCTCATTCTCAATACCTTCCAGGGTAGTTGTATTGCTTTGCACTAGAAGTTCCATAAAACCTCTTGAACAGCCATTAGCCACATCTTCCCATTTCTCTTTAAATATGGCATCTTCCATTGAGAATGAAGGGAATACTCTGACTCTGAGGCCACGTGGTATCAAGCCTCTTGCCATATATCTCTCCATAAATGCTTTATTCCACCCTCCTATCTCTTTTGGAGAAGCTCTTTCCATTTGGTTTTTTGGGTTTTTTTTTTCTCCACTTCTCCTCATTACAATCCGTTGGTCATCTCTGAATACCTCATTTAACTTTAGAGCCCCAAATGTCTTTGATCTAAAGTCCATGTTAAATTTAGAGCAGGGGTAGTGAAAAAACACAGATAAAATATTAAAGAAAACAACCAAGGCAATACCCCAATAGTCATTCGGGGAGGGCCCCTGACGTATCTGGGCCTCCTATATACTAGTCACTCTCCAAATACATAATACATATCAAAGAAGCACCAAACGAGAGTAAATATCAAAAATGTAAAAAAATCTTTATTTAAACATTAAAATTAAAAAAAGTTTAAAAATAGAGGATAACACAAAATCACCAAGTGGTAAATAGGTGGGTAACAACATCCGTCAGCACTATTGTTTAAAAAGGGTTTTAATTTTGGCTTTTATCAAATAAAATTTTATTGCCAGGGTTTTAACCAATTGTCCTAATCGTGTTACTGCTCCCGGTTAACCCAAAATAACAAGCCGACACCCTATAGCCCCATAATTTTAAAATGGTACCTTTAACAACGCCCTAATTGAAACCAAAAACTGATACTTAAACCCATAACAAGTGGTTATAGAGGGTATCCCCTATGGCCCCATCGCGGTTTTTGCGGTTTTTGGGTCGCCCTTTCCCAGGGGGTGTTAACGTTTACCTCAAAACTGACCAGCCCTTTTAAATAGTACCTTTGGGAATTCACAAACCCCCTGGGGCATTCTCGGGGCATGCGTTTTGTGTTCGGAAATTTAAGGCGTCAAAGAGCCCCACCCGGGCCATCCGGCTTTTTTTCGTTTTTTGCGGAGAGAAAGAATTTTCCCCGGGCCAAAGCGCGCCATTTACTTTCCCAGATGCCGAAGCGGGGACTAGCGACACTTCCCCCCACCAGGCATGCCACAAACCCCAGGAGAATTCCAGCCGCGGGAAACTAGAGGATATTGTATCTAGCAGCCATCACTGCATTTAAAATACCAATTTCATGATTCAAAATTTGTGGGGGGGAAAAAAATCATATTTTTACAAAAGGCTACATAAACCAACCAAATTATAAATTCATACATATAACTATCGTAACAAAAAATTCCAAGTATAATACAATGCATAAATCAATGTTATGACAAAAAAAAAATATCTGTAGGGTCCCAAAACATAATACGGGATCCATTTCTTCGAATTTTAGTAGAAATGGTTTACCTTCATTGTGCCATTTTTCTTATTTTGGGACCCATAAACCCAAGGGCTGAAAATATGATTCTCATGTAGTTTATAGGAACCAAATAAAATAACCAGGACTAAGTAGCTTCAGCTGGCAGAGAAAAGGAAAAGTTAAAAGTTAAAAGTTAAAAGAGAGGTTTATACAACGGGGTTATAGTGGAAGTATGATGAAAAGGGCATACTGGAGGGCCAAGTCAACTCCAAGAAATCAATTGTTACGGTCCAAGAAAGGAAAAAACAATAATAAAAAAATAGCCGAGAATCAGACTCGGTTTATAACAACGTATAACCAACAATGGCCCGAATTGCGTGAGATCCTTGGTAAACATTGGGATGTACTCAAAACTGATTCTGTCTTAGCTAAAGAAATTTCAGATTTTCCCTTGTTGACTGCAAGAAGGACCCCTAACTTACGGGATCACCTAGTAAGGAGCCACTATGTGGTTCAAAACAGTAACCCTTTTAGTACGAGATTTTCCAAAAACAAAGGTTTTCCTTCCCCCTTTGGGGAAATGTGTGGATGTTGAAATGTACGAAAGCTGATGCCTTTCTTTAAAGGGTTTGTACACGGGAAATACAATAACCCCTTTAAACTCCCCACACAAAGAATTGATATACATGGCATGTTGCCCCTCCCCAAAAAGCATATATTGGGGATAACCACAGGGAAAATTTAAAAGTCGGATACGGGAAACAGTACGGGGAACAAACACAGCAGAGACGTGAGGATTTGATCAATTAAAAACACTCCCGAACATTCCGTAAAACTCATCTGCAATGCGGGTTTTTAAAGGTGAAGGGGCATTGATCTGGTAATCTGGGGATCAGGGGTGGGGATATTTTGAAATCCTTGAACAAAAAGAAACAAATGGATTGTGGCTTTAAATACTATGACCCCAAGGATTTTAACAAAAATTAAAATTTTCATCGTTTTTTTATGATGCATATTGTTTAGCCATTTGGGCCTACCATCATTTTTTTTGAATTTGATGTTTTTTTCCCCATAATACTCCTTTTAAATTTTTTCTATTCCTTTTTAAATTTGGTTTTTAACTTTTTTTTTTCTTGCCAGCTGAAGCTACTAGACCTGGATTATTAATGGCTTCTTACAACATACATGAGAATATATTACCCCTTGGATTTATGGACCCCAACAAAAAGAACTGGCACAATGAAAGGATAAACCTTTGTACAAATATTCAAAAAGAAGTGGATCCAGTATTATGTTTGGGCCCAAACAGAAATATTTATTGTCAAACATTAAATTTTGCATTGTAACTACTTGGAATTTTTTGTTACGACTAATATATGTATGAATTTAATTTGTTTTTATGTAGCCTATATGAAAATATGATTTGTTCACGGCAAATTTTGAGATCATGTTTTGGGTGTTAATGCAGTGAGGGCTGCTAGATACGATATTACCTCTAGACCGCGGCGGGAAATTTCCCTGAGGTTTTTTTGCGCTTCCCGGGGTGTGGGGAAGTGCCCGCTATTTCCCGTTTTGGGGCATCTATAGTGCGGGCCGCAGTCTGGGAGTTTCATTCTCTCGCGCAGACAATAGCGCGAGATTGCCAAAAGGGTGGGCACATGACGCCTTCCTTTCGAACACAACGCAGCGCCGGAATGCCCCAGGTGTTGTAAATTTCCCAGGGTACTACTTAAACTGGTCAGATTGAGGAACTTATCACCCCCTGGGGAAAAGCGATCTAAACGCGAAAACGCCTTGGGGCCATAGGTATACCTCTATCACCACTTGTATGGGTTAAATATCAGCTGTGTTCTAAATTATGCGTTTATGTACCAGTCTATTATGGGCTCTATGTGCGCTTTTTATTTTGGTTAACCAGGCGTGACACAGTTTAGGAGAAATTTTGGGTTTAACGGGCAGAAAATATAATTTTGATAAAGCCTAAAATTACAATTTTTTAAAATAGTGCTGACTGGATTTTTTATCACCATATTAACCTTGGTGATTTGTGAAAACCCATATTTTTAACTATTTTAATTAATGTTTAAATAAAAAATTTTGTCATTTTTGATCATTTACTCCGTTTTGGTCTTCTTTGATATGTATTATAGTATTTGGGGGTGATCTAGAAATTTATAGGAGGCCAGATCCGTCAAGCCTAGCCGAATGAGCTATTGGGGGATTGCCTTGGTTTTCTTCATTACTAGCTCTAACTGCAGAGAATATGTAGCACAGGGGCCTGACACCGCCCCAAATTGTACACAACTCTATCTACAAGAATAGTGCCCAGCCAGAACCTACACGGCAAAATGTACCAAGCTCTATACTGCGAGAATAGTGCTCAGCACAGGACCTAAACCCCGCCAAACTGTACACATGCTCATACTACAGAGAAAAATGCTCAGCCAGAAGCCTACACCGCCAAAAATTAACATCCTTTTACTGCAGAGAATAGGGTCAGCACGGACCTGAAAACCCCCCAAACTGTCAATAGCCTATACTACAGAGAATAGGGGTCACAAGGAGCCGAACCCCAAACTTTACACATAGCTCTATACGCGAGAAAGTGCTCAGAAAGGAGCCGACACCGCCAAAATGACCATAGCTTATACTACGAGAAAAAGTTCAGCACAGGAGCCCTGACACCCCCCAAAAAAGTACACATACTCTATACTGCAAGAATAGGCTCACACAGGAGCCTGACACCGCCAAACTGTCACAAGCCATACTAAAGAATAGTGCCACACAGGGGAAACCCGAAAACCCCCAAACTGACACAAGCTCTATACAAAGGGGAAATACTCAGCACAGGAAACCCACACCGCCCAAAACCCTACACATAGCTCTATACTGCAAGAATATGCTCACACAGGAACCGACACCGCCAAACCGTACACATAGCCTTTTACCAAAATATGGCTCAGCACAGGGGCCTGACACCGCC
>JAODAL010071333.1:0-15565 GCA_025379985.1 Phyllomedusa bahiana
TTGGCATCAATGAACAAAGCTGGGTGCGCAAAAGTCAAAAAACCAGTTACTGTTATGTTTTCGTATTATTCACGGTTTTTTTTTGCACCTTTCAATTCACCTGTGGTGAATATAGAATTGCTGTTTTAAGATTTACGTAGATGCTGCGTCAATGAACAATGCTGGGTGTGCAAAAGTCAAAAAACACGTATGTGTTATGTTTTCGTATGATACACGGTATTTTTTGCACCTTTCAATTCACCTGTGGTGAATATAGAATTGCTGTTTTAAGATTTACGCAGATGCTGCGTCAATGAACCATGCTGGGTGTGCAAAAGTCAAAAAAAACACGTAACTGTTATGTTTTGGTATAATAAACGGTATTTTATGCACCTTTCAATTCACCTGTGGTGAATATACAATTGCTGTTTTAAGATTTACGTAGATGCTGCGTCAATGAACAATGCTGGGTGTGCAAAAGTCAAAAAAACACGTAACTGTTATGTTTTGGTATAATAAACGATATTTTTTGCACCTTTCAATTCACCTGTGGTGAATATAGAATTGCTGTTTTAAGATTTACGTAGATGCTGCGTCAATGAACAATGCTGGGTGTGCAAAAGTCAAAAAACACGTAACTGTTATGTTTTGATATAATAAACGGTATTTTTTGCACCTTTCAATTCACCTGTGGTGAATATAGAATTGCTGTTTTAAGATTTACGTAGATGCTGCGTCAAATGACAATGCTGGGTGCGCAAAAGTCAAAAAACACGTAACTGTGATGTTTTCGTACGATACACGGTATTTTTGGCAACAAACAACCTGTGCTGACTACAAGATTGCTGGATTGTAATTTAACTGCAAGGTGGATATATCAACAGTCACAGGTGTAATGTGTAAAATTGAAACTGAACACCTATCTGAAATGTATTACCGATATAAAAGTGGAGTTTTGCAGCTAACAAAGAGACCTGCAGTTACTAGAATGATGTGTATCCAATTATAAGTTCAGGCTGCCCAATATCCAGGAAATATTTCAATAGCAAACTGTTAATAATAAAAGATATTCCACTACAATGTCTACACTAAGTCTTGGTGAAACTTTATCCAGTGTTCTTTATAGATAGAGCTTGTCTGTGTTCGCCCGACGCCCCCCCCCACCCCGCTCCCACCGCCGTGAATTTACAGCGGTAGATGCTGCTTTAAAATTTTCTAGCTAACTACATAAAATCTTCAAGTCTCTAATCTAACTAAATTGGAAGGATCACAGCTAATAGTAGAGATTTCTCTGTGCAGAAATAGACTAATTTTCGCTGAGCTGTTTGGCCAACAGGCAGAGCGCAGGTCCTATCACTATGAGACGCTGAGAGACACTGAGGCTGAAACAGGAAACGCTGTTCTATGTAAAACGAGGTCATGTGTTTTTTCATTGCAATCGCAACCATACACATCCCAGTCATGATGTCGCACACACATCTCACCCTGCTCTATTCTGTAATCTGATTTGCTGGCCGCCAAAATTACAGGAAGCGCCGAAAAAGGCGCGATCTTAATAGATGATGCACAGATTTTAACCTTAATTATCGCATGATCTGGAAATTTCGATCACCATAAAAAAACCTTGCCGATTTCAACTTTGTCGATAAAAATCGCTCAACACTACTGGTGGACAATAAACTTAACTGTAGCAGCCAGTGTCAGGCAGCAGCTGCCAAGACAAATAGGGTTATGGGGTGTATTAAAAGGGGCATAGAAGTCAATGACGAGAACATTATTCTCCCATTATACAAGTCACTGGTTAGACCACACATGGAATATTGTGTACAGTTTTGGGCACCAGTGCACAGGAAATACATTGTACAGCTTGAACAGGTACAAAGGCGGGCAACAAAAATAATAAAAGGACTGCTATACCCAGAAAGATTAGCAAGATTAGGGTTATTTAGTTTAGAGAAAAGACTGCTTCAGGGGGACATAATAAATATGTTTAAATATATCAAAGGTCAATATAGAGATCTCTCTCAAGAGTGATTTATACCCAGGACTGTATCCAGAACATGGGAGCATCCTCTACGTCTTGAGGAAATAAAGTTTCTACATAAACATAAATAGGGATTCTTTACTGTTAGAGCAGTGAGACTATGGAACTCTCTGCCAGAGGAACTTGTCATGGTGAATTCAATAATAGAGTTTAAAAAGGGTTTGGATGCATTTCTGGAGGTTAATAATATAACAAGTTATAGTGTCTAGGATTCTGGAGAAGGGTCGTTAATCCGGGGGTTTATTCTGATTGCCAGATTGGAGTCGGGAAGGATTTTTTTTTCCTAAAATGAGGAAAATTGTATTCCTCTGGATCAACACTTTAGCAAAATAGGCTGAACTGGATGGATTACTGTCTTTTTTCGGCTTTACAAACTATGTAACTATGTAATGGACACATGCACTGAGGTTTTAGCAGTTTGTAGAATCTTCTGCATGTCTTTTGCTGTAAACCTTTGGTTCTTTATCACCCTTTTCAGAATTGTCTGTTATACTCTTGGAGTGATCTTGTCAGGATGCCCATTTCTAGACTGACTAGCAACAGCCTCAATTGCTCTGCATTTGCAGACAATTTGTCTAACTGTGAATCAATACATATCCTGCTCTTAAGCAATGCTGTTGTAGCGTTTTCCAACTGTATGCATTGACTTATGGATCTTTCTAGAGAAGACAGATTAAGCAGTAATTTAGATTTGTGTTCCTTTATCTAATGGTGAAAGCGAAACCCACACTTTCAATCTAATCTTCTAATCTAATCTTCTTATTTAATACTAGTGCAGGGCGGTTAATCAAATGAATTTGATTATTTATTAATTTGGGTCCCTCATGTCTGTGGAAAGAGGGTTTGGCCATGGACATCTGAGAGTGAGGGTTGCCATAAGCAGAAATCCGTGTAAGAGAAATGACCATAACAGCAGTTTGTGTAAGGGAGTCGGGGGGAGTCACGAGAAGCAGTTTGACAGATGGGCTGCCAGAAGCAACAGTCTATGCGAGAGATCAGGCCATAATTAGCAGTCTATTTGAAAAACAGGTCAATGAAATGCAGTCTATGTAAGCAGGAGTCTTTAATCCTGTTTGAAAAAGAGGGAGCCATGAGCAGTAGTCTATCTGAGAGAGAGGAGTGCCAAGAGCAACAGTCTATTTGAGGGAGCATGATCATCAGTCTATGTGAAAAAAGACCCATAAGCATAACTTTGTAGGAATATTTTGTTGATCCCATTATGTTTTATCATATCT
Source organism: Phyllomedusa bahiana (assembly GCA_025379985.1). Taxonomy (NCBI): domain Eukaryota; kingdom Metazoa; phylum Chordata; class Amphibia; order Anura; family Hylidae; genus Phyllomedusa; species Phyllomedusa bahiana. The sequence goes on from JAODAL010071333.1 coordinate 3,259, forward strand.
TAATATGGTGTCTTATTTGAAGGTAGCATATAGTAGAGCAGGAGAAGCTGATCAGATTCATATACTATTGTGGGTAGAATTCAGAGTAATTACATTTCAATCAAAAAATCCTGTTCCTTCTATGCTTAAAAATGAATTGTCTTACATATTGATCAATGGTTAGAATATTGCTACCGGTCATCATGGCTACTTCGGCTGCGATACACAAGAAATGGCATAAGATCACATTGTTATCTGTCTTGCAACGCAGCTAACTAAAGTTAATATGGTGGCATTGCCACATGAACATTACTGTGACCTGATGGTGATCAGAAATCTAGCAGGTCTCAATTTCTTTCTACTGTTAGCTCATAGTTACCACAACTCCAGTGTTGCAATGCAACCACATTCACTTTTATTAACTTAGATGTAGGTGAGCAACACTGAGTTCTTTGGCTTTGATATGTGTAGCTGTGTAGCCCAAACCAGAATCTCTATGCACACTAACTCATAAAAGGTTGTCAATCTTTAAGTAAAACTTTCCTCTGGACTCAAACCAAAATGAAGTTTTGAAATTGAAGTATTTTTACTTTGTAGGCAGCAGATTTCACAATGATTTTGGATGCAGCTTACACCATTGAATTGCTGCGGGATGCAGAATCCACATGGAGACTGCATTAATAAGCAACATATAATTTTTTTATTAATTAGCATTAGGAAAAATTAACTGTGGGATTAAGTAAATTATTTCAATGAAATGGAATGTTAGATGGGGTTTAAAGGAAGAATTCATGTAGATTTTAGTGCATATTGCAAATACGACAAATTTCATAAAGAAAAGATCTCTCAATATAACTCCAAATTATAAAACTTCACTTCTAATCAAAATCTCTAAGAAAGGGTTCAAACTAATTCAAAACACAGACCATGTTTTGCAAGCCCCATCTACCCCGACATGTCAGGGGTAGAGAATCGGTTTGCTCCTTTTTCTTTTTGCAAGCAGTTTGTTTGGCTTTATAGTGATGTATACTGCAGATTTTGAAAAATGGGTGTTAGACACTGGGTGTTACATCGCAATTAGGTGCAAGACAGGTATCCCATAGAAGACAGTTTTAGTTCCAATTATTATTACCACCATGATGTTTGACTATTTTCTTACTTGATCGTAAATTAAGTACTGTATTTTTAATTCGTTTAAACCAATTCTTAGAAATTTTGATTAAAAGTAAAGTTTCATATTATAATCTAGAGGTAAGTCAACAAGTCTTTTCTTTGCCTTTGGCACATTTGTCATAATAAGGTTTACACTCTCTCAGCCTCCATAATTGATCCATTATTTTCATGGATTCAAAATCCATTGTGTGTGCCAGTTTTAACATGTTGACTGCAGATCCGCACCATGTTTAAAGTGACAGGTTCTTTAATTTTGTGCTCGTTAAAAGCTGAAAAGTGGTCTTAAACTTATTCATATATGTTTTTAATGCTATTCACTGAAAAAAGTAATTAATTTAATTATTGTTTTTTTCAGTTCTCTCAGAAAAGAAAAATTCAGATTAAATTGAGAGTTAAAAAAAGAGATTTCCTTTTTGCAATATTGCCATATCTCCCAGCCCTAATTTAGGCACTTTCTACCAATCAGCCCTTCTAGAAATCATTGACACAGAGGTTCACTGCTTCTCTCTGCACTGAGGATGTTTTCTCAATGTGCTCAATAAAAGACATTAATAGTATAACTCTTTATGTGAACATCATCCTACAAAATGTAATTAAGTCTATTATTGACATACTTCTTTAGCATCCAGAAAGGTTTCATGTAATATAGCGGCCAACTCGTTCCACATATAAACGTATTCAGTTCCCATAGGACCTTCATCAGACAAGTCGCTACAATAAAGTGATACATCATATTAGACATACTATATAATATTTCCCTAAGTAAACAACATCTAATCACCAATATAACATGCTCAAGACAAGAGCTTACATAACACATAACTATATACAGCTACAACATAGGAATGGTGTATATGGATAATATATATGAGCCAGCCATCATAAATCCTTCCTTACTGTTTAACTTAAAACTATATCGAGGCGCCTGTGGGTAAAACAAAAGGAAAACCCATGAGAAAAGAAAATGAAACAATTAAACAAATATACATTCGGGTAGTGTTTATCGACAAAGTTGAAATCGGCACGGTTTTTATGTTGATCGGAATTTTCCGATCACGCGATAATTTAGGTGAAAATCTGCACATAAACTATTAATATTGCGCCATTTTCAGCACTTCCTGTCATTTTGGCGGCCAGCAAATTAGCTTACATAATAGAGCAGGGTGAGCTGGATGTGCAACATCATGACTGGGATGTGTATGGTTGCGATTGGCTGGAAAAATCACATGACCTCGTTTTACATAGAACAGCCCTTCCTGTTCATGATCAGTGTGTGTCTGTGTCTCATAAGAGCAGGACGTGTGCTCGGTCTCTCTCAAAACAGCTCAGCGAAACTGTTCTATTTGTTAACACAGACATCTATGCTTTTAGCTGTGAACATTAGAACTTAGGTAGATTAGAGATTTGCAGATTTTAGTTACTTAGGCTGAGAATTTTAAAGGAGCCTCTAGCGCTGTACAGCCGCGGCGGGTGGGGGTGGTGGGGGCTGCGGGCGAACACAGACAGACAGACAGGCTCTTTAAAGGAGAGTGGATATTGTGCAGCCCAGACTGTGTTTAGAGTTTAGACCCTGCATTGCAATGGGTTTTTATTAACACTTTTTGGCCAGTTTTTTGGTGAAATATAACTTGTATGTTGTGCAGCCTGCACTTAAATTTGAATACAGCAATTTTGTAGTCACCGCAGGTGTATTTGATAGGTGCAAAACTCCACTTTTATGATCCGTATACATTTCAGATAGGTGTTTTTTTCACTTTGGCGCAGGCCAGCTTTGTTCATAGAGCCACCTTGCACTTAAATTTGAATACAGCAATTTTGTAGTCACCGCAGGTGTATTTGATAGGTGAAAACTCCACTTTTATTATCCGTATACATTTCAGATAGGTGTTTTTTTCACTTTGGCGCAGGCCAGCTTTGTTCATAGAGCCACCTTGCACTTACATTTGAATACAGCAATTTTGTAGTCACCGCAGGTGTATTTGATAGGTGCAAAAAATACCTTTTATTATCTGTATACATTTCAGATAGGTGTTTTTTTTCACTTTGGCGCAGGCCAGCTTTGTTCATAGAGCCACCTTGCACTTAAATTTGAATACAGCAATTTTGTAGTCACCGCAGGTGTATTTGATAGGTGCCAAAAATACCGTTTATTATCCGTATACATTTCAGACAGGTGTTTTTTTCACTTTTGGTCAGTCAAGCTTTGTTGATAGAGCTACTTTGCAGTTAAATTTGAATACAGCAATTTTGTAGTCACCAAAGTTGAATTGAAAGTTGCCAAAAATACCGTTTATTATCCGTATACATTTCAGACAGGTGTTTTTTTCACTTTTGGTCAGTCAAGCTTTGTTGATAGAGGTACCTAGCACTTAAATTTGAATACAGCAATTTTGGTGTATTTGATAGGTGCAAAAAATACCTTTTATTATCCGATAGAAATAAAAAGTGTATATATATAAAAAAGACGATCGCGCTCTGTTCGCTGTATAAGGTTCCAACTTAATCACAAGCAGTCCCCAAATAATCAAATTCCAAAATATGCAACCCCCATGCAAATAGTATAAAACAGTGTAAAAAAACCACTGTAATAGTGCAACCACTTCCCCAGAGATTCTCACTGGATGCTCACATCAGCCAGGAACCTCGCGCTAATCCAGGTTTCTGTCCACTTCAATCTTCAGTTGGTGAATTTGTCAGAAATAATATATAAAAACATACAAACAGTGTGGTGTGTTCACCGCTAATACGCTCCGGCTGGCAGCGTGCGGGATCCACACATACAGGCTAACAGACTAAAGTGACGTCACTAAGACTGTAGCTAACGAAAGCCGAGCAGGCATACAAGACCTACATTTCAGAGAATAACGATCTCCTCATCAGGGTATAATGCCTGGCTTAGTCTGGGCCTTATATCTGTTCCACACCCTGTTTGTTACAGATGATGTTACTTAAAAAACAATCAAGAATACATTTCCCTAACCTTTAATATATTCTACCTCATAAAACAAAAATAATAAATACAATAAATAATGCTGCAATGAAAAACAACAATATGCACATTAATGTGCAAAGGATTAAAACAATCACTGGAAAGCCTTTGATACGTTTCAAAATTTATTTATCATGGATATTCGAAAAATAACTAAAAAAATTAAAAAATATAATAAATACCGAAAAAGAAATCTAACTAAGAAAGAAAGGGAAGCCATTAAGTCACTCCAAGATAATAATCATATAATCATACGTCCAGCAGATAAGGGTGGGGGCATTGTGATACTAGACCAGTCATCATATGACAAGGAAGCTCAGCATATTCTGTCGGACACCCGCACATATCAAAAATTGAAATCAGATCCGACAGAAGTTTATTTGAAATCATTAAATAATCTGTGTGTTAAAGGATATGAATTAGGAGTTCTTAATAAAAGAGAATTTAATTATATATGGAATAAAACTCCAAGGATAGCAGCATTTTATTACCTCCCCAAAATTCATAAAAACCAAGATAATCCACCAGGAAGACCCATCATTCCGGATGTTTGACAGCCAACATGTCTGAATACATAGATATCCAACTACAACCCCTAGTAAAAAAGCTTCCCGCATATCTAAAAGATACCACTCACATTTTAGATGAAATTAGTAAGGTAAAATGGAAAGAAAACTATACACTTGTAACATTAGATGTCACTTCTCTTTATACAACAATTCAACATTTAAAGGGATGTGAGAATTTGAAATATTTTTTGATGAAAAGTAATATCTTTAATGATATACAGACAGAATATATAGTAGAATGTGCCTCTTTTATATTGGTATCTACAATATATGAAAAAACTTTGAGATTCTTGGTCCGCATGTTTTTGGCCAAAAAATGCTCAAGCCACCCCCGGCTTACAACGGGATCTCAGTTGTGTGGTCCTACTCTATATTATCTCTCACCTGGGTCAACTTCAGACCTCTCACTGTGCCAAACGGCTCCAAAATGCAGAGAGAAAAATAAAAAAAGCACCAACCTCTCAAAGCATAGTGCATTAATATAACAGCCTGTGGAGGTGGGCGGTGCAGGAAACCAAAATGGAGGTATCTACTTCTCCTTATATAGTTTAAAAGCAAATATGTGGCAAATACAACGTATAGTCCTGCACAGAAAAATATTCTGAAAAAAACACTGCGAACCTGGGTGACACTGGCATGGCTGCGGCACATATACATATGTCCACAGTTGGTTTTTTTTTTTTCTCTCTGCATTTTGGAGGCCGTTTGGCACAGTGAGAGGTCTGAAGTTGACCCAGGTGAGAGATAATATAGAGTAGGACCACCCAACTGAGATCCCGTTGTAAGCCGGGGGGTGGCTTGAGCATTTTTTGGCCAAAAACATGCGGACCAAGAATCTCAAAGTTTTTTCATATATTGTAGATAGCATAAAATGCTCCTTTGGAGATTTCCATGTGTTTTTTTGCCCTTTTTGCAGTGGTGTGCCACTGGTATTGGACTGTGGACATATGTATATGTGCCGCAGCCATGCCAGTGGCACCCAGGTTCGCAGTGTTTTTTTTCAGAAATGTTTTTCTGTGCAGGACTATACGTTGTATTTGGCACATATTTGCTTTTAAACTATATAAGGAGAAGTAGATACCTCCATTTTGGTTTCCTGCACCGCCCACCTCCACAGGCTGTTATATCAATGCACTATGCTTTGAGAGGTTGGTGCTTTTTTTATTTTTCTCTCTGCATTTTGGAGGCCGTCTGGCACAGTGAGAGGTCTGAAGTTGACCCAGGTGAGAGATAATATAGAGTAGGACCACCCAACTGAGATCCCGTTGTAAGCCGGGGGTGGCTTGAGCATTTTTTGGCCAAAAACATGCGGACCAAGAATCTCAAAGTTTTTTCATATATTGTAGATAGCATAAAATCTTCTCTTTGGAGATTTTTCCAGTGTTATTTATCTATTTTTATTGGAACACAACTATTTCATATATGATGGACAATATTTCTTGCAAGCCACTGGGCACAGCTATGGGACGCAAATTTGCCCCTAGCTATGGCCAAATTATAGTAGTGGTTGGGAGGAAAAGACAATATTGCCAGGGGGCCAACTGAGAAAGATAAAGCCTTATGGAAATGTTATAGACGATATTCTATTTATTTGGAAAGGATCTTTTGGAATCATTAAATGTGTTTTGGAAGAAATAAATAATATGAATATTTTTTTAACACTCAATTCAGAAATAAGTAGAACCGTATAAACTTCTTGGATATTTACTAGATTCAAAGAACAAGAAATTCTACAGGACAAAAAGTTACCATAAAAAAAACTGACCCAACAGCTTCATACCATCCCCAGTTGCCATCTTACTAGATGGTTATCAAAATATCCCAAAAGTGCAATTCTTGCGAAACACAGAAATTTTACAAATGTTCATCATTATGAGAAGAAACCATCAGAGACTTTCGAAGCAATTTATTGCTAGAGGATATTGTGGGGAATATGTTGAAAAAAAACAATGAAATAAAACATTTCCTAGAAAAATTATTCTTTTAAAAGAAAAGAAAAATCTGAATACCGAAAAATAGGAATTTCTGACGAAGAAACTAGTCTTCCAATATCATGGATCAAAGCAATTATTTTCAAAAGAAATATAAAAAAACATGGAATCTTCTGAAACAAGGATAAAATGGTGGGGGAATATTTACCAGATGTTCCCAAAGGTAGTTTTAAAAGAGCTCGTAACCTTGGGAAACATGTTAGCCCCACTATACTTCTAATAAATTTGGGAATTGGGCAGAGATGAATGAAGCGACGAATAAAGGATTTTTTTTCCATGCGGAAAATGTTACGGTTGTAAAACTGTATAGTAGGTAGTAAAACAAAATGGTAGAATTCTGCATTGGAATGGAAAGCGTTTAAAATAAAACTACATTCATAACTTCTCACCAAAAGGCAAAATCATGATGCGTAAACAAAGGTGCGCCCATAGCCTGGCGGAAAAAAATATTCGTGGGCCGAAACTAAACGATCATTAGCCACCACGAATGAGGGAGCAACTGTATACAATATATCAGAGAAGTCTATCTGGGACACCCATATTATCATAACACTTTAAAGTTCTCTACCATCAAAGTTTTCATTACGAAAATACTGTCTTTTTTGAGGTGCATCGACGAGTGTAGACACTGGACTGGCGAAAGGGTGATCTACTAAGTAAAGATGTCACAGAAAGAGCAGCAACAAGTAGATTTTGGTCATATTTGAATTCGCAAATACCAAACTATGTTTTGAATATCAGATATTGAAACCTATCTTCTGCGCTATTTAAGTTGTTCTCTTAAAAGAAAAAAAAAAAAAAAAGAACACAACAAGATACTGAGCAATTTTTCTTTCCTTTCTCTTCTCCCCTCTTTTTCCTTTTATCCTTGGGATTTTAAATGGGGACAAGACATCTCCCAGGTGATTCTGTTTTTATCCTTCTTGCACATTAATGTGCCATATTGTTGTTTTTCATTGACAGTCTATTATTTATTGTATTTCTATTATTTTTGTTTTATTGAGGTAGAAATATATTAAAGGTTATGGACAATGATAATTCTTGATGTCCTTTTATAAGTAACATCTCACTCACCTGCTCCAACCATAACAGGGTGTGGAACAGATATACAGGGCCCAAACTAAGCCAGGCATAATACCCATGATGAAGGAGATCGTTATGCCTGAAACGCATAAAGGTCTTGTACATGGCCTGCATCGGCTTTCGTTAGCTACAGCCTTAGAGACTCACTCTAGTCTGTTAGCCTGTATCCTGTTGATACCTCACCGCTGCTGGCCGAGCATCATCCGGTGAAACACACCACCACTGTTTTGTATGTTTTCTCTTATATATTATTTCTGACAAATCCACCAACTGAAGATTAGAAGTGGACAGAAACCTGCAGTAGCGCGAGTTCCTGCTGATGCGGAAGGCATCCAGATGAGAATCTCTGGGAAGTGGTTCGCACTATTACAGGTGTTTTTTACACGAGTCTTTATAGTCTTCTCTATTCTTGGCATGGGGGATTGCCATATTTTTGGAATTTGATTATTTGGGGACCTGAGCTTGAGCGATTAAGTCTGGCACCCTTATCACAGCGAAACGAAGCTGCGATCGCGTCTTACTATTATATAACCACTTTTATTTCTATCAAGATCTTAGCAGCAGGAGATTCTCCTCTGACGATCTTTGTCCAGCTTGTTCCCTGAAACACACTGGCGCTTGTATCTAAAGTCAAGTAGCTTACCTTTTATTATCACTAATACATTTCCAGATAGGACTGATTTTTGCACTTTGGCGCAGGCCAGCTTTGCGCGCGTTCTTACATAGAGCCACCTTGCAAGTAAATTTGAATACAGCAATTGTGTAGTCACTGCAGGTGTATTGATAGGTGCAAAACTCCACTTTTATTAACCGTATACATTTCAGATAGGTGTTTTTTTCACTTTGGCGCAGGCCAGCTTTGTTCATAGAGCCACCTTGCACTTAAATTTGAATACAGCAATTTTATCTTCATCGCAGGTGTATTTGATAGGTGCAAAAAATACCTTTTATTATCCGAATAGTTTTTAAATAGCTGTATTGCACGTGGTGCGGCCCTAGTTTTTTCAAATAGCCACGTTGTACGACAATTCTGATTTTCTAGCAACTGTTCTCGTTTGTCATTGCTGCAAAAAACACAATTTCTCATCCGTGTAACTTCTGAATAGTTTTATTGGGCTCGTTGAATCTCAGTTTGGCGCAGATAGCGCACTTGTATGATATATTGTTGAAAACTATCAATTCCTAGCCCCAAACTGGCATTTGTAAATCTCTGGGACTGAAGGAAGAACACTGTTGATTTTGTCTTACGGTTCTTCCACCAGACCGCATTTCACAGGTATTCGCAAGAAACATTTCAGTTTCTAATCCTAGTTGGCTGTAGGAAATTAGAGGGATTTAAGAATAGCTGTGATTTGCCGTCTTTTAATAAGAGACTTTCCAAAACTCTTCCATACCTTCTCAAATTTTTATCTTTCTGAACATGGAGCGAAATGCAGGTGGTAAGCAGGCAAAGAGGGGGTAGGACATGGAGTAAGGAGAAGAAGTGCCTTCCATGCGGGCGACAACACGCAAGCCAGTGGATCGTCGGTTGCAGGACGTGCCTGTCATCGCTGGGTCAGGGCCCTGTGAATCTCAGTAACGAACAGCGTCGCCAATCTGTTCGTTAATGCAAACTGCATCCAGCAGTCTTACCTCCTCGTCCTCCCAGTCATGGCCACAAATGTCATCATCAGCATCCGTCCAACATGAAGCGAAGGCAGCCCAAATGTCAACTCGTGTACCCACCACTGTGGATAATCCATTTTCTGAAGACCTCTTTGATGACAAAATGCGGTTGGGGTCAGAAGGCATGTTAAAAGATCAAGAGGCCAAGGAGGATGATTTTGTCTGCTCTGACGCCCAGTTACTGATGCCATCAGAGGAGGAGAAGGAAGCCGGTCAATCGGCAAAAATCCCGGGCGGTCGGCAACGCCTTGCAGTGCCTCTTGCTTGTAGCCCGCAGCTCCTGGATGCAGAATGTCAGGACGACCAAGTCACCTGTGTTGATGATGATGATGACGACATTGCGGATTCAACGGGGTCTTTTCAGCAGAATTTGCTTGCGAGCGCTTCATCACTGGACGAGGAGGAAGACGATGGGGTAGTGTCAGTATGGGTCCCGCCTCAAAAAGGGAGAGGGCGGTCGCAGAAGTCCGCTGATATGATTCCGCCAGCCACGGTCAGCGGAAACCCCGCTCCTCGCTTATCGCCGTCAAAAAGGTCCAGGACCTCTCAAGCCTGGCCTTCTTTGAGCAAGCCTCTGATTCACCCAGCGATGTCATATGCCGCCTTTGCCGTAAACGCATCAGTAGAGGCAAGAATCTTAGGTGTTTAACCACCACCAACATGTCTAGTCACATGCAGCGAATGCATGAGTTGAAATGGAGGCAACACTTGGCCAAAAAAGGCCACACCGATGCCGGGTTTCCAACCACTGTCACACCCTCTGTCTCCGCCTCCTCCTCCTCCGCCACCACCAAGCGTTCCTCAGCTGCCCATGTCTCTCAGAGTCATGATCAGGGATCAGCCTCCGCTTCAGCCTCCACCGTCGCCCGAGTACCACCAGCACCACCAGAGACCCATCCTACACCTTCTCCTTCCGCCAGTTTGACGACCTGCACGCCGTACAGCGGCCAGTCTAGCAGCCAGCCTTCTGTCTTCCAGGTTTGGGAGCAGAAGAAACACTTTAACCCAAACCATCCCAAAGCCAAAAGCCTGAATGTCGGCATTGCCAGGCTTTTGGCCTTGGAAATGTTGCCTTTCCGTCTGGTGGACACAGATGGGTTCCGCCACGTCATGGCCCTTGCCTGCCCCCAATACCAGATGCCGAGCAGGCATTTCTTTGCCAGAAAAGACATCCCTGCCCTGGCCAGCCACGTGTCATCTAAAATTTCAAGCGCGTTGTCTGCATCTGTGTCCGGAAAAGTCCATCTGACCACCGACACATGGACTAGTAAGCACGGCCAAGGCCGCTATATCTCTGTGACAGCTCACTGGGTGAGCTGGGTGGATGTCTCTGGTGGTGACGGGGGCTCTCAGGCTCGGCGCACGCTCTTCAAAACCGCAGGGATGGTGCAGGGCTCTTTCCCCCAAGGTCCTCTGGTGGCATCACTGCCCAAGAAACCAGGCCGTGTTGAAATTAATCTGTCTTGGAGACCGTCCACACACAGGTCAGGAGCTGTGGACGGCTCTCCGCAACGAGACCGAGCGCTGGCTGGGTGACAAGAACCTTGTGCCAGGCAAGGTGGTGTGCGATAACGGTCGAAATCTGCTGGCCGCCCTTAAGATCGGTAGGCTGGAGCACATCCCTTGCCTGGCACATGTCATGAACCTCGTCGTCCAGAAATTTCTAAAGCGCTACCCGGGTCTGGACTGCCTGCTGAGGAAGGCTCGAGGTCTGAGTTCGCACTTCCGCTGTTCGCACCCTGCTTCGTCCCGCCTGGCTGCGTTGCAGCGTCAGCTCGGCCTCCCCATCAACCGTCTCATTGTTGACTTGGCAACACACTGGAATTCCACCCTCCACATGCTCCAACGATTGTGGCAGCAGCGCAATGCCATTACGCAGTACGAAGTGACACATGGCCTGACAAGCAGCGGTGCGGACCTCGGGGTGTTGAGCCACCGAGAGTGGAGGCAGGTGAAAGAGCTCTGCACCATCCTTGCCAGTTTTGAAGAAGCCACCAAAATGGTCAGTGCGGACAATGCCCTTGTCAGCATGAGCATTGTGGTGATCTTAGTTCTGGAACGATCGTTGGACACTCTGAAACACCAGGTCCCGCCAGCGACGGAGCAGGAGACGGCCACAGATGCGGACATGAGCCTTTCTCTCCCGTCGAATCCACAAGGCCCGACAGTTTCACAATTTTATCGGTCTTCATAATGCAGTGGTTCGGGATCCAGGGCTAGTGCAAGGCGGCGCATCAGCTCTCAGGGTGCATCATCTGAGGCAAGTCAGGGCTGTGTTGAAGCCGTGCCGGAGGAAGCAGAGGAGGAGGTATTCCTGGACACCGACGTTACCGACTGTCCCTGCCTTGGGAAAGAGTTGGCGCGAATTTGAGGCGGAGGAGGAAGATGAGGAAGATCAGTTTGCTAGTGCCCCTCGACCCAGAGGCTTGGGAAATCAAGGCTCCATCTCTCACATGAGTGCTTGGATGCTCCATTTCCTCCAACATGATCCTCGCATTAAGGCCATCAAAATGAACAACAGTTACTGGGTGGCCACCCTCCTGGATCCCCGGTACAAAACAAAAACTCAGCACTTCCTTCCACCCACCCAAATAGAGAGTAAAATGCAGGAAATGGAGACCTTGCTGATTGATCAATCTGGAGACATCTGTTTTCGTCTGCTTCACGTTCTTCAAATGTCACGGTGGAACAACGTCAGCGACGTGTCAGCTATATAGTGCCAAGTAGCCGCAGCGGCGCAGCAGCAGGCAATGTGCAGAAGCCTAATGGGTGACCTCGGCAATCTTTATTTACCACCTCACCAACGCATGTAATGCAGGCACACATCCACAACAAAACCCGCTTAAATATTTAAATTT
>JAODAL010071334.1:0-15563 GCA_025379985.1 Phyllomedusa bahiana
TTTAATAGATAAAAGGCCCCTTTTCTTAATATTTATGGACTGTTTAATAACGGGGTTGTCCCCAAAGGTTTTGGCGCTAGCAAATTGGTGCCAATTTCAAAAGGGTAAAAAATGATCCGGGAAAACTATGGGCCGTAAGGGGCTTTAAAACCCTGTTGTGGGTAAAATGTTTGAAGGGTTTTTCTCGAATGCTATCCGGATTATCTCACTGAAAATAATTTTTAAATCCGTTGGGTTCAAAAAGGAGGGCCTTCAGACTAACTCATCATTCTATGAGGAAGTCGTGCTAGATGATCGGGGTGGGGCACTGATTCATATATCTAGATTTTTCTAAAGCATTTGAAAAGGGGCCACATAAAAGGTTGGAAAAATAAAATGAAATGCTTACGGGGGGAAAAAAAGTGTGCAAGGGGGTAACAACTGGCTCACTGATAGAAAAAAAAGGGGTATAATTAACGGTACTACTCAACTGGACCCTTTTTAACTAGTGGGGTCCCAAAGGGCAGTTTTGGGGCCCTATCCCTTTTAACATTTTCATTAATAAACTTACACAGGAAATCACAGTAGAATATCGATCTTTGCAACGATACAACTCGAAAAAAGTAATCAACACAATAGAGGATAAATGTTTTTTACAAAGGGATCTGGGTAAGGTTGGGAAACCTGGCAGGGGAAAGCAAAGGTTTAAAAACCCGATAAATCAAGGTTTAAAGCACAGGGAAAAAACCATTACATGATCAGTTAAATGAAAAAACACGGGGAAAAGTGCATGAGAAGGGCTTGGAATCCTGGTGGGAAGTAAACTTAACGTAGCAGCCAGTGTCCCGGCAGCAGCACCAAAGCAAATGACTGGGGTGCATTAAAAGGGGGATAGATGCCATGAAGAACATTTTTTCTCCCTTAACAAGTCACGGTTAAAACCATACTGGGAAAAATGTGTACAGTTTTGGGGACCACACAGGAAAAAAATTGTAAGGCTTTAAAAAAGGGACAAAGGGGGCAAACAAAAAATAAAGGACTGGGGGGACACAAAACCCCGAAAATTAGCAAGATTAGGGTTTTTTATTTTGAGAAAAGAAGCTTTGGGGGACATAATACATATTTAAATACATCAAAAGGGCAATATAAGATCTCTCCCCCCAAGATTATTTTAAAAACAGACGTACTAGAACAAGGGGCATCCCCTTTCTCTTGAGAACAAAGTTTCTACCTTTTAAACATAGAAAGGGATTCTTTACTGTAAAGCATGAGACTATGGAATTCTCTCCAAGGGACTTGCATGGTGAATTCAATAACCCCAGTTCAAAAAGGGGTTTGGATGCAATTTTTGGGCGTAAAAAAACAAGTTATATGCAGGATTTAGGAGAGGGTTTATTGACCAGGTTTTTTTTGATTGCCTTGGAGTCAGGAAGGAATTTTTTCCCTAAAATAGGAAATTGGGTTCTACCCCTCTTTTGGGGGGTTTTTGCCTTCCTCTGGATCAACACCTTACACAACAGCTGAATTAGATGGACGACTTGCTTTTTTTTTTGCCTTACAAAATAAACATAAAAATAAAACTCCTTGCCATGCACATCCGTCATGGCCCGGGCCCAGCGAAAAACCCCTTTTCCCCCTCGAATAACGCCCGCGGTGGGGGTTTTTGGGGCAGGGCCTCCCAAAAGGGGTCCACGGGCAAAACGTTCACTTTGGCTTCTTTTCCAAAACACTCCCGGGAAGGAATTTCCTATGGAACCGAAGTTATTAGCCATAAAGGGATTGGGGGAAGGCGTTAACTGCTGAAAGGGGCTCGTCACCCACTCATCTGTTCAATCACAAGAACCTCCATACCTCCAGACGGCCCAGGATCAATCCGCCCAACTAGGTGGTCGTTTTTCTTTTTCTCCCTTTCATTTCCCCCAACCCACTTTGGGTCCCCGGAAAAAAATGTGAAGGCGGACGCCCTCTCTCGCGCCCTGACGGGTTGGTAAAGAAGTGGACCCCAGAGCAATAACCCCCCCCAGAGCGTTTTTGTCTCCACGCCCTGCGACCTCCGGAATGCCCCCCGGGAAACTACTAAGCCCTGCGCTCCGAGGCATCCTAATTGGGACCCCCTCTCTTGGTTGGCCGGTCACCCAGTCCACAAGAGTTTTTTCCCTAAATCGCGGTTCAATTGGTACAGGACATCGCTAAGGATGTCAGGTAATTCTCGATCCTGACCCCTTTTGGCCCACAACAAGACACCTTCTCAAAAACCCGGGCGGGCTTTTGCACCCACTACCCACCCTACCCAACCAGGTCCACGGGGCATGGACTTTATAACCGATTTTCCCCTCTTCGCCGGTAACACCTGTCTGGGTGGTCACGATGGGTTTTTCCCCCAAAATGTGCATTTGTCCCATTGCCAGGCCTGCCCCCGCCCCCCCTTTGGCCGAGCTGTTTTTTCACCACATTTTTCTTTGCACGGGTTTTTTTTCCTCTCAGACGTCTGGGGATGGGGGGTCAATTTTTCTAAATTCTGGCGGCCCCTTTGTTCTCAGCCCAGTGAAGTTTGATATCTCCCCCCTTTTTACCACCCCCAGACGAAGGTCAGGGGGAAAAAGATGGGATGGGACGCCCGATTTGAGACCACTTGAAAGTTGGCACTTAAACATGTTCTGATTTAATATTTTAACCGAGAGTTCAAAGTTTTTTCATGTATGAAATAGCTAAATGCTCTTTAGGGATTTCGACTTAGGTATTGCCCTTTTTGCAGAAATGTGCCGCGGCGGGGGTCTGGTGTTACATTAAATTAATGGTGCCCAGCCGCCATGGGGACCCAGGGGTTTTCATACTTTTTTTTAGAAAGTTTTTTGTGTGAGAAACATACGTTATACTTGGGGTTACATTGATTTAACCTATATGGGAAAAGGAAGGGTTCTTCCATTTTGGGTTTTTTTTCCCCCGCCCCTCTCACGGCTGTCAAAGAAGGGCAGCTTTGCAGGTTGGGGTTTTTTATTTTTTTTCCCCCTCGAATAATGGGGGTCGGTGACCCATGAGAGGCCTGATTGGCTCGATTGAGAGGTAAAGATAGGATAGGACTGCCCGATTTGAGACCACGTTGAAGTCGTGGGCAGCTTAAACATGTTCTGATCATGATATGTGAACCGAGAGTCTCAAAGTTTTTTCACCTGCGCCACTTTGTCTCGGCGCGACAGGATGACTGGTCCAACCTGCTTCCGTGAGCAAGATTTTCCTATAATTCCCTAGACTCGGAATCCGTGGGTGCCTCTCCCTTCTACATCGTGTACGGCCTGCATCCCAACCCCCCTCTCCCACTGGCATCCCTGTTTGAGGTCCCGGCAGCGGATGCGTTGGTCCAGGACATGGAGGCCATATGGGCCCTGACCCGCCAATCCCTGCTCCGTGTTTCTGAGCGCACGAAGGCTCAAGCAGATAAAAGAAGAAGTCCTCCTCCAGTCTTCTCCCCGGGTGACAAGGTGTGGCTGTCGGAAAGATATGTCCACCTCAAGATCCCGAGCTACAAACTGGGATCCCGCTTTTTGGGACCTTTCGAGGTCCTTAAGCGCATTAACCCAGTAGCCTATAAACTCCGGCTCCCACCTACCATGCGTATCCCGAACTCCTTTCATGTCTCACTACTAAAACCCCTGGTCCTGAATCGTTTCTCTCGGAAGACAGTCCCTCCATCATCTGTGGCTGATGCCTCTAATGTCTTTTTGGTCAAGGAGATCTTGGGTATGAGGAGGACTAGAGGGAAACGATATTTTCTCATTGATTGGATGGGGTTCGGACCCAAGGAAAGGTCTTGGGAGCCAGAAGAGAACATTCTGGACCGTAACATAATCCAGAAATTCCTTCAGACCAGAAAGAGGGAGGGGGGGGGGGGGGCAAAGGGGAGGGTACTGTCACGGATACCCCTGAAACCCTCGTCCCGGGTCGCAGGCGCATCCGTGCCCTGCTGCTGAGCAGTGCCACGCCCCGCACATCAGGTCGTGGGCGCGCTCGTTACCCTGCCGGCCCCGAGGCGCACTTACCTGGCCACGCTCCTGCTGCTGCTGTCTCTGGTCCCTCTGGGCCAGCAATGTTAAATCTAAAGGGCCAGCGCACCGGTCATTGGCTATTGCCGGTCGCTTGCCCCTTTTTTAAGCCGGGCCTCCTTCCTAGTAACCCGGCCGGTCTTTATGCCATTACCTATTGAAAAAAGTTCTAAGAAAGTCTTGTCCTGATTACCGTGTACCGTACCTTCTTGCCCTTCTATGTCCCTTCGGACCACAAAACCTTCTGCCGCCTGCCCGGAACCTTATTCCCTGTCCCCGACTATGACCTGCCTGACATTCTGTACCATGCCTACCTTTGGCCGCCACCGCAAGCAAGTCACGTCAGGGGTAGCGACCTGGTAGAGTCCCGCCGCAGCAAGTCTATCCTGCTTTGCGGTGGGCTCTGGTGAAAACTGGGACCTACTTAGATTCCGCTCCCTGGTGTGGCTTCTGCCATCGCTTGCGGTGGTCCAGCAGATCCACTACCTCGGTGCGTTACACTTACATAGTTACATAGTTTGTTAGGCCAAAAAAAGGGACATACACCATCCAGTTAAAGCCCATTTTGCTAAATTTTGTTGATCCAAAATGAAAGGCAAAAACTCCCTGAGGAGAAGCCAATTGTCCTCATGTTAGGGAAAAAATTCCTTCCCGACTCCAATCTGGCAATCAGAATAAATTCCTTGATCAACGAACCCCTCTCCAGAAATCCCGGCACTATAATTTTTTGGTTTATACTATTACATCAGAAATGAAATCCAGACCTTCTCCAAATCCGGTCACAATAAACTTGTTATATTATTAATCTCTAGAAATGATCCAAACTTCTTCAGAATCCTGGCCCACTATAATTGTTATATTTAAATCTCTAGAAATTTCCAACCCTTCTCCAGAATCTTGTCACTATAATTTGTTAATTTTATTAAAATCTAGAAATAATCCAGACCCTTCTCCAGATTCCTAATCACTATAACTTGTTATAATTATTACATCTAGAAATGTATCCAGACCCTTCTCCAGAATCCTGGTCACTATAACTTTGTTACATTATTACATCTGAAATGTTTTCCAGACCCTTTCCCAGAATCCCTTTCACTATAACTTGTTATATTACATCTAGAAATGTATCCAGACCCTTCTCCAGAATCCCGCACTAAAAACTTGTTATATTACATCAAGAAATGTACCAACCCTTCTCCAGAATCCAAATCACTATAACTTGTTATATTTTTACATCTAGAAATGGATCCAGACCCTCCTCCAGCATCCTGGTCACTATAACTTGTTATATTTTTTAAAACATCTAAAAAAATGTATCCAGACCCTTCTCCCAGAATCCCGGTCAAAATAAACTTTGTTATATTACATCTAGAAATGTACCCAAAGCCCTTTCCCTCCAGAATCCCGGTCACTATAACTTTTAAAAATTAAATTACATTCTAAAAATGTACCCCAGACCTTCCCTTCAGAATCTGGTATTATAACTGTTATATTATTACATCTAGAAATGTATCCAGACCCTTCCCAAAAATCCCGGTTCACTATAACTTGTTCTATTATTACATCTAGAAATGTACCCAAAGACCTTCTCCGGAATCCTGGTCACTATAACTTGTTTAAAATTTCTACATCTAGAAATGTATCCAGACCCTTCTCCAGAATCCTAGACACTATAACCTGTTATATTATTACATCTAGAAATGTATCCAGACCCTTCTTCAGAATTCTGGTCATTATAACTTGTTCTATTATTACATCTAGAAATGTATCCAGACCCTTCTCCAGAATCCCGGTCACTATAACCTTTTAAATTTAAATTACATCTAGAAATGTATCTAGACCCTTCTCCAGAATCCCGGTCCACTAAAAACTTGTTCTATTATTACATCTAGAAATGTATCCAGACCCTTCTCCAGAATCCTGATCACTATAACTTGTTATATTTTTAAACATCTAGAAATGTATCCAGCCCTTCCCCAGAATCCTGGTCACTATAACTTGTTATATTATTACATCTAGAAATGTGTCCAGACCCTTCTCCAGAATCCTAGACACTATAACCTGTTTATATTTATTACATCAAAAAAATTTTTATCCAGACCCTTCTTCAGAATTCTGGTCATTTATAACTTGTTCAAATTATTACATCTAGAAATGTATCCAGACCCTTCTCCAGAATCCTGGTCACTATAACTATGTTAAAATTATTACATCTAGAAATGTATCCAGACCCCTTCTCCAGAATCTCCCGGTCACTAATAACTTGTTCTAATTATTACATCTAGAAATGTACCCCAGACCCTTCTCCAGAATCCCGTTCACTATAACCTGTTATAATTATTACATCTAGAAATTTTATCCAGAACCCTTCTCCAGAATCCCCGGTCACTAAACTTGTTCCCTATTATTACATCTAGAAATGTATCCAGATCCTTTCTCCAAAATCCTGGTCACTATAACTTGTTATATTATTACATCTAGAAATGTATCCAGACCCTTCTTGAACTCTGTTATTTGAATTTTCCATGACAATTCCTCTGGCAAGAGAGTTCCACAGTCTCAAACGCTCTAAGGCTGGGTTTTCACACGGCTTATTCAAGCCGTAATTGGGGGACGATTTCGCCCGCAGAAAACGGCTTGAATAAGGGGCGGGACGGGGGCGGGGTCGCAGCGAGGGAGCTGCTCGCCGGCCCCATAGACAATGCATTGTTTACGGCGCGTACGTGCCGTAAATAATGTGCGTGTCACTTTCTCTCCCCGCGGTGGATTTGCCGAGCGGGGAGGAGCGACGGAATCCACAGTTCTCTATGAGAGCAGTGGATTACCGTAATGACAGGGACGGATTGGAGACGTACGCCAGCGCAAATCCGGCGCGGAGTACGGCTCCAATCCGCGCCCAAATAAGCCGTGTGAACATGCCTTAACAGTAAAGAATCCCTTTCTATGTTTATGTAGAAACTTTCGTTCCTCAAGACGTAGAGGATGCCCCCTTGTTCTAGATACAGCCCTGTGTATAAAATAAATTTTAAGAGAGATCTCTATATTGACCTTTTTTTGTATTTAAACATATTTTTTTATGTCCCCCCGAAGCCATCTTTTCTCTAAACTAAATAACCCTAATCTTGCTAATCTTTCTGTGTACTGTAGTCCAACCCAGTCCTTTTTATTATTTTTGTCGCCCCGCCTTTGTACCTGTTCAAGCTCTACAAAGTCTTTCCTGTGCACTGGTTTCCCCAAAACTGTCCACAATATTCCATGTGTGGTCCCAACCAGTGACTTGTATAATGGGAGAATAATGTTCTCATCATGTGCATCTATGCCCCTTTTAACACAACCCATGATTCTATTTGCCTTGGCTGCTGCCTGACACCAGCTGCTACAGTTAAGTTTACTGTCCAGCAGGATTCCCAAGTCCTTCTCCATGTCACTTTTTAAACCCCTGTTTTTTCCATTTAACATGAATCAAGTAATGGATTTCTCTTCCCCATGTGCATAACCTTGCATTTATCAAATGTTAAACCTCAATCTGCCATTTCCCTGCCCAGGCCTCCAACTTATCCAGATCCCTTTGTAATAACATATTATCCTCTATTGCGTTTTATTACGTTACAGGGGCTTAGTATCGTCTGCAAAATCGATATTCTACTGTCAATCCCTGTGTAAGATCATTTATGAAAATGTTAAAGAGGATAGGGCCCAATACTGACCCATGTGGTCCCCACTAGTAACAGGGATCCAGTCTGAATATGTACCATTAATCACCACCCTTTGTTTTCTGTCAGTGAGCCAGTTGCTTACCTACTTGCACACATTTTCCCCCAGTCCAAGCAATCCATTTTATTTACCAACCTTTTATTGGCACCGTATCAAATGCTTTAGAAAAATCTAGATATATGACATCCAGTGCCTCACCCCCCATCCAGTCTAGCACTGACTTCCTCATAGAAGCTGATGAGATTATTCTGAAGGACCGATCCTTCATGAACCCATGCTGGAACGGGGGGCGTTATACATTTATTTTCAGTGAATACTCCAGGATAACATCTCTGAGAAAACCTTCAAACATTTTACCTACAACAGAGGTTAAGCTTACTGGCCTATAGTTTCCTGGATCACTTTTTGACCCCTTTTTGAATATTGGCACCAAATTTGCTATGCGCCAATCCTTTGGGACATACCCCGTTATTAGACAGTCCATGAATATTAAGAATAGGGGCCTATCTATGACATCACTTAACTCCCTTAGACACTGGGTTTATGCCATCTGGACCTGGTGATTTGTCTATTTTAATCTCCCTAAGACGGAGCTGCACTTCTTCCTAAGTTAGACAAGAAACTTTTAAGTTGGAGTTTACCACATCTCTCGTTCAACAGGGAAGGTCAAACCTCCTCGGTAAATACAGTGGAGAAAAAAGTGTTTAATAGGTTTGCTTTTTTCTCATCGCCCTCTATAGTCTCTCCCTCAGTACTTTTTAAAGGGCCAACATTTTCTTTTTTAGAGAGAATTTTAGATTGTGCATTATAAGGTGTCCCCACCCTGCACTATGATGGCATATTCCTAGGATTCACCCTCAAGGTGTGATATGTGTGGGCTCCTGAGACACGACCCGCACCTATGGTGGGAATAGACCCCTAAAAGTCTTGGCTCAGATTGGAGACCCAGATGTCCTTGCGCATGACTCTCCATTCTGTTCTACGGGAGTCCCGAGTACACAGCGCTCCCCTGTACTCATAACTCCATCAGAACAGAATGGAGAGTCGTGCCCAAGTGTGACTGTCTCTCCATTCTGAGCTAACACTTTCGGTGGCCCATTCCTGAGATGGGTGTGCACCTATTATACTTTAATGGCCTATCCTATATGCTGTCAAAGTGCATAGTGGGAACACCCATTCAACAAACCCAGACCCCCTATAGTGCTACTGCGCCAGAGCTTGAGGATGCCTAAAAATTCACTTGATGTTTGCAGTCTGAAACAAGAAATCTGACATAACTTGGAGACTGTAATAACATGACCACATTTGGAAAGAAAACGCCACAACAGGACGTCCTTGGGACATGACCAGAGTGGAACTGATCTAAGATGAGTGGAACACTTACCACGACTGACGACCATGATTAGGGCAGTATGGACCGGCGCTAGGAGCTATACTGGCTTCACGCCTGGCGAGTGCCTGTTGGTATTTACATCTGATACTACGATCATTAGCCGGGATGGTCCAAGTCACCTAACTGATTAAATGCCCTGGATAGTGCCATCATGGCATCAAGGCTACGTCCAAATGGCAGAGGACAGGATACGCGTCACATTCTAATCAGAATCTGACCAGTATTTTACACTCGGTTTTTGTTTTTCGTTCTCTTTTCTGTTCCTTTTTTTGCCGAGGTTTTCAGGTTTCTGACATCCCATTCAAGCCAGTATCGCTCTGCTCTGCACTGATGAGGAGCAAGACCCCGAAACAGCTGCTGTCTGCAGATGAGTGAAACTGGCTTGGCTAATATCCCTTTGCTTTCTCAAGACTCGGTGGGTCAAAAGCAAGTTGAGGATTTGTTACATCCAATAGAGGGCACTTGAGCTTCTCAGCTCCTTTACCATAATGCCTTGTGATATGCAGATGCTTAGTAGAGGGCAATAAGGCAATTCAGGACTCTACACACCTATATGGTGCTCTCCCCAAGGAGAGATATTCCCCTTTCTGTCCCATTCAATTAGACAGAACTATAATCCACCGTTTTCAAGTGAAATACATCGGATTATAGAACATGTTCTAAGTTTTTTGACCCAGTTTCAGAGCCATGTAGACTCCACCTTGGATTTTCTATTGAGGTCTGTACATAGGATTTACAGGCAAAGTTTTGCGGATTCTAAATATTGAATCCACTTAAAAATCTGACATTTAATCACCATCGTGTAGACGCAGCCTTAGGATGTCACTAGATCTTTCTCCCTACATGAGTGTTGGGGGCTGAGCTTTTTTTTGTTTTTTTTTTTAAATGTAGAAAGAAAAATATTATTTATCATAATAAAAAATACAAAAATAAACATTACTGTTACTGCTACATCTGAAAAAAAATCAAGTGACCCACCCTGCATGGTTAAAGGGGTCGTCTCACTACAGGAATTGCTGCTTTTTATGTTACAGATCTTGCAAAAACAAGTCACTTTGCAATATGTGTCCATTACCAGTGTCCTACCTATTCCTAGATATCCCCTCTTGTATGGGCTGCATCAGCTCCTCAGGTCACTATAGCTACAGACCTGTTTGATCTCTCCTGATAGGCTGCCAGCACTGGTTGCTATAGCTACAGACCTGTTTGATCTCTGCTGATAGGCTGCCAGTGCTGGTTGCTATAACTACAGACCTGTTCTATCTCTCCTGATAGACTGCCAGCACTGGTTGCTATAACTACAGACCTGTTCTATCACTCCTGACAGGCTATAAGCACTGGTCACTATTGCTACCGACCTGTTTGATCTCTCCTGATAGGCTGCCAGCCCTGGTTGCTATAGCTACAGACCTGTTCTATCTCTCCTGATAGGCTGCCAGTGCTGGTCGCTATAGCTACAGACCTGGCTTCTACTGCAGCCTAGTAGAAGCCCGTAAACACGCCCCTGAACTCAAAGTGAAACCAAGAAAATGGGACTGAGGTAACATGAATCAATGTAGTGAGACAACCCCTTTAAGGCGAAAAAAAAAGAAAAGAAAGGTAGAAATCCTGTTCCCCCAACCAGAAAAAAACACCCAAACAATGGTGTAATTGCATTTGTTTTCAATTCAGTTTTTGATTAGTTTCAATGTGGTCCAATATTTTATGTATCATTAAATATCATTCCACGCAGGCGCGACCTCACGGCACAGGTGCGATACGGTTTCCTAGACGCCGACTTCTCCCGTGGTTTCCTTCTGCCACAGGTGAGCTGCTTTATTGTAGTACTATTATAGTGCGTTTTCTGCCTCCGTTAGTTACTGCTCACCCTTCGTCTGGTCATACGTCTATCATTTTGGGACACTGAGCCTGTATTTGCTGACCAGGACCTATCTTCACTGCTGTCTCTAAGGGACGTGAGTTCCTGGTTTATATCTTTCTATCCGCTTCCAGGTTCTATCTTTTTGTATAATTGTTCCCTGATGAACCCATGTGACGTATGGGGGAAACGCGTCAGAACTTTTACCAGTGGATGATATCAGTGGATTGGGGGAATATGTATTAGTGAATTGTATCATCGGATTGGTTTTTTGCAATATATACTAAACTTACTATCTGTTGCTATTTTTCCTGGTCTTATTGCCCTTATTACCCATCTTTTGGCCGTGCTGTTATATACCTGCTATATTATTATCTTTTTCTCGGAGTCCTTTTTGTATTTAGCCCGTTATTTTGTATACTTGGGCATCAAATATCCCTTTTTCTTGCCCGTTGGTGTTTAGGGTTTACTAGGGTTGAGTAGTTTAGGTTCCTGAATGGGGTCACCCTTTTTGGGGCAGGTTCCCTACTTTTTGTTTGTGTATTTAGTGTTTAGGGGTATCTAGGGACCGTTTGGGTTCTTTTACTGTACTCTAATAAAAGTTATATTTTAAATGTTTTTTTGCCTGACGGCAAATACAGCTCTGGAAAAAATGAAGAGACCACTGTGAAATGTTTAGTTTCTCTGATTTTTTTCTTCAATGGTAAATTTTTGAAGAAAAATGTACATTGTTATTTTATTATATAAATTACAGACAACGTCTCCGAAATTCAAAGCAAAAAATTTTACATTTATTTGCAGTAAATGAGAAAATTTCAAAATAATAAAAAGGAAGCAGCAGCAGCAGCAGAGCTGTCAGATCTCAAATAATGCAAAGAGAACAAGTTCATATTTATTGAGAAACAATAAGACTAATGGTTTAGGTCAGGAAGAGTTCAGAAATCAACATTTGGTGGAAGAACCATGATTTTTTCATTCAAATTCCTTTTGGCCTATTCCTAGTACTTGTTTTGCCATCCAGCTCGTCCTATTGCAAGAGGATTGTGAGACCACAGCAGGGGTTTTTTTTACTTTCCTGCATGAATAAGATTTGGTTCAGGTGAACACCTCATCAGAAGCACATTAAGTAGAATGAGGTGGGCTTTGGTTGGAATTCAACTGACACTGGGAATGGAATGGCTGTCAGACATGTAGAGAGGCTGATTTTTAGAAAACCGTGTAGTGGTCTCTTAATTTTTTCCAGAGCTGTATTTATTTAGTGTTTTTTTCTCCTGTCATTAAATAGTACAAATAAAAAGTCCAACAAGCCATCATATAACTACGGCAACAAAGAAGGGTTTTCCCACAACTCAATGTTATATTTCTTTGTTAGAAAAAAAAAAAAAATTGTATTTCAAAATGTTTCTATTTGTAGATATTGTGGCTACAATCTCCCTGGGGATCTGTTTATGCCCTTTCACACCCTCCAGTTCACATTTCCAGGGTGGGTACAAAAGAAACAGCTTCTAGGACACTGATTCTTATGACCCCCTCAGTAGAAATGACTCCTCCTCTGCCTCTGTACTGAGCATGTGCGACCACCAACACTGATCATGATAGGTAGACAATCTGAGAAGGGAGTCAAAAGAATACCAGGGAGATCTCAACTACTGTATGTAACAATTTTTTTTTCATATCAATTCCAATAAAAAAATTGAAGAATTTTAATATTCTAAAATATGTTATAGAGAACCACAATATTTAGTCACGGGAAATCTCTCTGAAGAACCATAGACATTTGCAAACAAAGTCAGTTACTTGGTTTCACAGAACTAAAAAATTAGATTTTTTTTTACATTTTTTTTCTCTGTAGCTTTTTGTTAAAGAAGACCTGCCCCTCTTTTTTAAGTAAATACCAAATTTTTCCCCTGAACAAACACCCCTGGATCATTTTTCCTGGATTTGGGCATCGTTTGTTCCTCCTAAATATGTATACATTTTTTTAAAACCAACTGGGCCTTACTTTAGCCCTTGTCACATGGATAGTCCCCTTTTCAAATTTTGGATTTAAAGGGGGTTTCCTCACTACATCGATTCATTCCCGTTTTTTTGGGTTTTACTTTGAATTTTTAGGGGCGGGGTTTACTGGCTCCTACTAAGCGCGAAGAAGCCAGGTCTGTAAACTATTGCAAAACCAGTGCTGGCAGCCTAACAGGAGAGATTTTAACAGGTTTTTAGCTATGCAACCAGTGCTGGCAGCCTATCCGGGGTAGAACAATCGGGTTTTTAGCCCATAGCAACCAGTGCCCGACACCCATCAGGAAAAGATCGGACGGTCTGTTTTGCAATTTGCGACCAGCAAATGGCAGCCCGGGCAGGAGAGATTTTGAAAAGGTCTGTAGCTATAAGCAACCATGCCCGGGAGGGCCCATCAGGAAGATTTTAACAGGTCTTGTAGACAATTAGGTGGGGGGGCCCCCAGCGCTAGGGAGCCTATAATGAGAATTGGGAAAAGGTTTTGTAGCAAAAACCGGGCCAGCACTGGCAGGCCCCCTTTAGAAAAGTTTTAAAAAGGGCTGTAGCTTTTTCGACCAGCCGGGGCCCATCAGGAGAGATGGAACAGGGTTTGGGAGCTATTTGCAACCAGTGCTGGCACCTAAACCCCGGAAAGATAAGAACAGGTCTGAAACTTTTAGCAAACAGTTTCGGGCCGGGCCCATCAGGAGAGATTTAAAAGGGCTGTAGGTATATGACCAGCGCGGCAGGGAAACCAGGAAAGATGGAACAGGTCTTTTTAGTATAGCAACCATTGCTGGCAACCTATTGGTGAGATTGACAGGTCTTTTAAACTACGGACCAGTGCTGGCCCGTGATCAGGAGACTTGAAAAAGGGCTGTAGTTTTAGCAAAACCCTTTTTGGCAGCCTATTTGAGAGAAGGGAAAAGGCCGTAGAAAATTGGGCCAGTGCTGGCAAACCTAACAGGGAGAATTTAGCAGGTCTGTAGCATAGCACCTGAGGGGCGTGAAGGGCCCAAAAAAAGGGGATATCTAGGAATAGGTTTGGACCCACTGTTAATGGGACAAAATTTCCAAAATACCTTATTTTGCAAGATCTTTAAACAAAAAGCAGGATCCCTGTGTGAGACAAACCCCTTTTAAAAGCAGTGAATTTAACGTGCCACGCGTTTAGGCACATACCCCTCTGAGGAAAAACCCAATTGCGATTTATTTTCCAAATAACAAAGGAAAGGCGCAGCAAATAAGAAGCGTTTCCAGAATTGAAAATTTTGGGGAAAAAATAGGCGTTTTTTCAAAAAAAGACATCCCCCTGTAAAACTTGCCCCAGAGCAAAAATATGAAATTTTTAAAAAACACTTTGCCCCAAAATGGGGTTTTTAAAACCCCGGGAAAACAAGGGGGGGTAAAATTTTTTACTGCAGCTCCCGCATAAGGTGCCAGATTTCTACTAATCAGTTAAACAGGCTGACGGAGAGAAGTGACCGCTTTCCAGGCCCCGAGCCCTATTGTCCCGCTGTCCTGAGATCCCATAGAGAGCTGATTATTTATTGGGTTAAATGCAAAGGCCCCCGCTATTATTAAGGAACTGGGGGCACACTTTGGGCCCCAATTTTACACTTCTGTCCCGCTCCTTTGGGCCTATATGTGCATTTGTATGTTTTCGAAAGGGGTTCTTTGCTTAGACACTGGTTCAACTCAACTTGTACATTTTTATCTAACCCTACCGCTATCTTTAAAGGGGTTGTCTCACCGTGTTGTTTCATAGTGTAACGGCTGGAGTGGTGGCTCCTCTGGACCTCTGCAATGGGTGGTGGAAGCCCCGCAAAGGAGCAGAATCTAAGTAGGTCCTGGTGTTCATCAGAGCCTGCCACGAGGCAGGTTGGGCTTGCTGCAGCGGGAGTCCTAACAGGTCGCTCCCCTTGACATGACTTGCTTGTGATGGCGGCTGAGGTGCAGCGAATTACTGAATCATGAAGCAAACTCTTGTCGAGGACAGTCTGGAAGGTCAGGGCAGGCGACAAAGCTTCATAGTCAGGAAATGAAACAGGTCAGGAACACGGCAAACACACCCTGGGATGTTTTCCCTATGGTATTAGCACTGAGCACTATAGATTCGGCACCTTGTAACACACAGAGTCAAAAACAGCTTCAGATTCATCCATCCTGTCCCTTACTGGTTGAGCTGTGGGTGGTTCTATAGCAGTGGTTAGTGTACCAGCTCCATCTTCTAATTGCACTGACATGAGAGCAGGAGCTGTTATCTATAGCTTTGCATGAACAGTAAAAAGTTCTAGTTCGATTAGAACCTCAAACTTTTTGAGTTCGCTTCAAAGTTCTATTCGAACTCAAACTTTGAACCCCATTAAAGTCAATGGGAGAAGATTTTGGGGAAAGTTTTATACCCTTTTCAGGTGAGGAGAAGCTGGAATTACCATCCAGAACAGTAACTGGATACTGGAACAACTTAGTGAGAAATTTGGTCTAAGGCAGAAAAAAAAATTAAGGCTAAAATACTTCTTCCTTTCAATGGCAACTGAAGGAAAGAGGGCAGCTTGCAAGCAGGGGCGTTTGCTATAAAGGG
>JAODAL010071335.1:0-15563 GCA_025379985.1 Phyllomedusa bahiana
TTGCTGTGTAAAAAGCAATTGGATTTTTCAACACCCTTTGAAAACCCTTGTGCAAGAAAGTTAGCACAGCTGAAAACAGTTTTTCTGATTAGAGAAGCTATAAAACTGACCTTCCTTTGAGCTAGTTGAGAAACTGGAGCATTACATTTGTTGATTCGATTAAACTCGCAAAATGGCCAGAAAAAGAGAACTTTCATGTGAAACTTGAACGTCTATTCTTGTTCTGAGAGATGATGGCTATTCCATGCGAGAAATTGCCAAGAAGCTGAAGATTTCCTACAATGGTGTGTACAACTCCCTTCAGAAGAGAGCACAAACAGGCTATAATCAGAGTACAAGGGGAAGGGGGAGGCCCCCGGCAAAAACTGAGCAACAAGTCAAGTACATTATTGTCTCTAGTTTGAGAAATCCACACCTCAAAACGCAAAATACCAGTGTCAACGTCTTCAGGGCAGAATGACAAAGAAAAAGCCATATCTGAGACTGGCTAATAAAAGGAAAAGATTAATATGGGCTAAAGAACACAGACATTGGACAGAGGAAGTGTCACGAGTGGTCCCGCAGCCCCTCGCCCGGGCTGCGGGCGTACTCGTGCTGCCACCCGCGGGTTCCGGCGGCCCCTGCCGGTCCCGCGGGTCGGGTCCCGGCTTCCCCCTTTCCTCTCCGCCTCGCCCGTCCTCCCTTCCTCCTGGCCGGCCGGTGTGCACATGCCGCGCCGGCTCCGGGGATTTAAAAGGGCCAGTACCGCCCTTTTATTGGTTAAGGCTGGCAGGTGACCCTATTTAACCCCCTTTTCCTTCCGGGTCACCTTTCCCGGGATCTTTAGTGCCGTACTGCCTTTAAAGAAAAGCTTCTTCTGCCTAATGCCTGACTTCCGTGTACCGAACCTTTTCGCTCCTGTGTCTTGACCACGAACCGTTGCCGCCTGCCTTGACCTCTTGCCTGTCCCGACTTCCCCTACCCCTACGATTTCTGTACTACCATCTGCCTTTGGGTGCCACCGCAAAGCAAGTCACGCCAGTGGGCGACCTGGTAGTTCTCCGCCGCAGCAAATCCATCCCGCTTTGCCCGGGGTCTGGGTTAAAACCGGGGTTTTACTAGATTCCGCCCCCTGGTACGGCTTACACCATCGCTTGCGGTGGTCCAGCGGATCCACATACCAGCATTCGTTACAGGAAATTGGAAAAAAGTGTTATGGACAGAAAGAATCGAAGTTTGAGGTGTTTGGATCACACAGAAGAACATTTTGTGAGATGCAGAACAACTAAAAAGATGCTGGAAGAGTGCCTGATGCCATCTGTCAAGCATGGTGGAGGTAATGTGATGGTCTGGGGTTGCTTTGGTGCTGGTAAAGTGGGAGATTTGGACAAGGTAAAAGGGATTTTGAATAAGGAAGGCCCATCACCATTTTTCAATTTCCATGGGTGGCGCTTGATTGGGGCCAATTTCATCCTGCAAAAAGGACAATGACCCAAAGCGCACCTCCAAATTATGCCAGAACTATTTTAGGGGAAGAAGCAGGCAGCTGCTATTCTATCTGGAATGGAGTGGCCAGCGCACTCACCAGATCTCAACACCATTGAGCTGTTGTGGGAGCAGCTTGACCGTATGGTACGCAAAAAGTGCCCATCACGCCAATCCAACTTGTGGGAGGGGCTTCTGGATGTAAGGGGTGAAATTTCTCCAGATTACCTCAGCAAATTAACAGCTAGAATGCTCTGCAATGCTGGAATTGCTGCAAAGGGAGCATTCTATGACAAAAGCAAAGATTGAAGTAGAAAATTATTATTTCAAATAAAAATCATTATTTATAACCTTGTCAATGTCTGGACTGTATTTCTATTCATTTTAAAACTCATTTGATAAATAAAAGTATGAGTTTTCCAGGACAACACAAAATTGTCTGGGTGACCCCAAAGTTTTGAACGGTAGTGTATATATACCATAATGGTGTGTATATTCCAGCTGGGTTTCTTGCCTACACATGGTGAAAAGGTAATAAGTGATGCATCACCAAGGTTACCTGGCCTTG
Organism: Phyllomedusa bahiana; assembly: GCA_025379985.1. NCBI lineage: Eukaryota > Metazoa > Chordata > Amphibia > Anura > Hylidae > Phyllomedusa > Phyllomedusa bahiana. Next base: position 2,033 of record JAODAL010071335.1, read on the forward strand.
GTGGGGTAAGAGCCATTAGTTTATCTTGTGTCAGTCACAGTAAGGAGTTGACACCCGTTTACCGCTAGTATGGTTGCACAGCCAAAACCTGAGATGGCTCTTATTGGGAGTAAGTAAGTACGTAAGTGTTGGGTGGGTGCTTACTCCCCCATGTTCCAGGCCAAGGTTTAGCTGGCCTTTAGGGTATGTTTACACGGCTTATTTTGGGGCACATTTTATCTCGGAATACTGCGCTTGATACATGGGGAAATGCACCCTATAATTACGGTAATCCATAGCTCTCATAGAGTACTATGGATTATGCCTCCTCTCCCCGCTCGTACAACACGATCGTATTATATGCGCGGGGAGATAAGTAACATGTAAATTGCTTGCGCCAAATATGCGCAGCGAGTAATGCATGTCTATGGGGCCGGCGGGCTGGCCATCCCCACGCGGCGTGGGAGTACGCACGTATTACGCGAGATCCCGAAACATGCGATGTATTGAGGCGCATACTGTACGTGTCACAATACATCGTGTGAACATACCCTTATAAGTCAGCTAATCAGCTGCCCAGATGTTCTTTCTGGAACACAGGTTAAGGAGTTTGACCTGGGAAGAAACAGACTAAAGAGATCCTGGAGCTTCCATACAGCCAGTTGGTGAATACAAGGTGTAGTGAGAGAAATTAATTGTGTAAGTTAGCGCACAGACGAGCAGGTGTGTGTGTGTATTATTTCCGTTTATGCTTGGCACATGTTGTAGGCTGTAATACCTGTTGCACTAATAAAATGCGGGAGGACCCGTGTTTAAACCAGAAAGTTTGTCTGAGTCTCTGTCTACAAAGGACTTTACTGCGATCCCAGAACGGCAACCGCTACAATGAAATAATAATATATATATATATAATATATATATATATATATAAATATATATAATATATATATATAATATACAGGCAGTCCCCGGGTTACATACGGGATAGGGACTGTAGGTTTGTTCTTAAGTTGAAACTGTATGTAAGTCGGAGCAGGTATATTTATTAAAGGCAATTCCTTTTTTTTTTTAGTTTTGGATAGTGCAGGGGACAGTTTTTACATTTGTTTTGCTGTCTGTGCCCTTTTTTAGAAGATTTCACCTAACGTTCTCTATCTCATGTGCAGCTGTGGCATGCTGGGCACTTGGTTATCATGGGCGTGACTCAGTGTTAAATGTCAGCCACCTCCATAAGTCCTCCGTTTGTAACTAGGGGACGTATGTAAGTCGGAACGATTAAAGTAGGGGACTGCCTGTATATACATAATAGAGAAAGATATAAAAATATAATATATATATATATATATATACATATATATATATATATATAATTATATATATATATATATAATCTACACAAACAACAGAATGGATTCTGCTGTTTGTGTAGATTTTAGATATGATATAATATATTAATTCATAAAATCTAAGTTGTTTTGTTTTTAAAACATAGGTCGGTTTTAAGTTTCCGTCCACCCTTTTTAGGCCCAAACCCAGCTATCCAAAAGGGGTCAGCTGTATAGGGTAAAATTATTGCCTGAACTCATCCACCTGCAGATTATCTTTTTTGTTTGTATTACATTTTCATTTTGAACATTTTATGACTCTATTAAAAGTTAGGTTTTATTTTTAGAAACATGTTCTTTTCAGAGATAGTCTGTTAAATACAGGTGTCTAATTTACCATGTGGGGTGTGGGTTTTTATATTTCTCATTCAGTGACAGAAAATAAAATGTTTTCCAAACTAGATAACCCTGTCAGTTGTGCAGATTTAAGAGGCTGTGGATCAAAAAATATTTCCATCACTACTTAAAGGAAGACTTCCATCAGATAGGTGTATTTTTGTTAAAATAAACAGTCCTGAAAAAACATTTTTTTTTTTAGAATTGTTTGGCAATATTTTTGTTTTATTTTGACTAAAAACGACATAAATACCTGTATATCTTGCCCTTCTTTATCTGTGATAGAGATGAAACTCCTGATTGGCAGACCAATCTCAGTTTACTGTTAGTGCTGCAAGAAATGCTAATCTGCATGTGGTCTCATCAAAAATTGTATGTGTATGCAATGACAATGATTGCTCAACTTTTCTCTGGACAGGCCTAGATAAAGATTAGAGTAGACTGAAAGGTCAATAAAAAGAACAGTACATGAAAGGGGCATAGGTGCACATGATGAGAACATTATTCTCCCACTATACAAGACTGGTTAGACCACACATGGAATATTGTGTACAGTTTTGGGCACCAGTGCACAGGAAAGACATTGTGGAGCTTGAACAGGTACAAAGGCGGGCAACAAGAATAATAAAAGGACTGGGTGGACTGCAATACCCAGAAAGAATAGCAAGATTAGGGTTATTTAGTTGTATCCGTAACAAGGGGGCATCCTCTACGTCTTGAGGAAAGAAAGTTTCTACATAAACATAGAAAAGGATTCTTTACTGTAAGAGCAGTGAGACTGTGGAAGTCTCTGCCAGAGGAAATTGTCATGGGGAATTCAATAACAGTTCAAAAAGGGCCTGGATGCATTTCTGGAGCGTGATAATATAAGAAGTTATAGAGACTAGGATTCTGGAGAAAGGTCGTTGATCCAGGGATTTATTCTGATTGCCAGATTAGAGTCGGGAAGAAATTTTTCCCTAAAATGAGGACAATTGGCTTCTAACTCATGGGGGTTTTTGCCTTCCTCTAGATCAACAGCAAAATAGGATGGCCTAACAAACTATGTAACTACTGTATGTAAGGGGTAATGGGCTATTCTTTTTCTGCACAAGGGAAGGAGGCAGAGGGGGATGTGGGAAGGTTCCAGTTTATTTCACACTTATCAGATCCTGTGGATAACACTTACCTCTTTCAGGCTTTTAGTCTGCCTGGAAGAGAACCCTCAAGTAATCCTCACTACTGTGCTATCAGAACAGAGGGGAAGTCAGAGAGACATATCAGGAAGTCATGTACATAGAGGAGGTTTGAAAAGTTATATATAACAAAGAAAAACCCACTGCAATGTTTAAAAAAATTGGATAGCAGTCTCCCTCTAAAACTAGTTAAGCTTGTATCAGTTTCTATGGAAAACTGACACTACATTTTGAATTTAAAAAAATCACCTTGCATGTTTTAGGTAGGGTAGTGTTTTCTTTTCTTGTTCTTTCTAATCCAGCAGAACCTAAATAATTCTTTCCTATTCCAGATAAAGCAGTGTTCCCATAGCAGCAGGCCATGCCTGATCTCCTGCTATACTGATATCAAGTGCTCTTGGTTTGGTGTAGAATAGTAATCATGCTTTATAGATTGTATCAAATGTACAAATGCTCAGTGTTCTCTGACTGAAACTGTTATACATGACTTTAACAGGCGAGAGAAGTGAAGGTGTTGGATCTTAGGTCTTCTTAGATATAAGAACTACCACAATGACCTGGTCAAAGCTTGTGTAACACAAGAGTAAAATGTACACCCAGTAAAGCTTGTGCATTACTAAAAAATGTTTTCTATTTTATTAGGATGCTGCTTTAATTCTAAATATGAATACTACACGATCAAGTCACATTTTTATGACCAGTAGCTAATATCCAGAGTAACCACCATTGGCAGCATACTCAGCTACGCAGGTTGGGAATGACTCAATAAGGTTCTGGTAGGTTGTCACAGGTATTTGGAGACATGCTTACTGAATCCCATAGTTGCTGGAGAGTGAGTAAGGGAGGATCCATAAAAGAACTTGACTATCTAGGTGGTTCTCCAGATGCTCAATTAAGTTCAAATCTGGGAAATTAAGTTGCCTGGAAGTACTTGAAGTCCAGCCAGTGTTGGATATTTCTATCTATGTGAAGTTGCACGGTCTTGCTCGAAGATCCCATCTATCCCAGGAAGACAATCAGCATGTATTGGTGTACATGCTTTACAAAAATTGATTCATACCAAAATTGGTTGAGATTGCCTTTCACATGGATGAGTGTGGAGCCATGAAAACATTCCCCAGGCCATAACACTACGATCACTAGCTTGTGTTTGTCAGAATCGGTCAGGGACACACACAGAGACACAGATGAGTGAGGCCCTGACACTGGTCCCAGCCTCTGTCTCTGCCTTTTGGGGAACCTGACTCCTTACTAAGCCGGCCCCAACCAGAAGACTGAAGACTGCACTGACCCAAGTGAAATACAGACAGAGACAAACAAACACGGAACAAAAAAGAGTAGTCGGCCAGGCCAAGTCAGTAACAAACTGGCAGCGCAGTACAAAAAAAACGTGAGACAAAAGAATAACCAGGGTACAAGCAAGAGTCAGAACACAGGAGGATCAATATGAAAAACAAGCGAACTATAGGCAGATGAACAGACCGAATAGCAGGCAAAGCAGAAAGGGAAATTAATCCTTTAAATAGGGAACAGAGAAAGAGAACACAAGACCGGATAGGGGATCAGAGTTGTCACTCAAAAGGAACCAGTTTAACTAACAGTGTGCTGGAAGGTTCCTGCCCACGGGCGTTGGCCAGGAAACATCAGGTAAAAACCATGGCTTTCACCGCACCGGCCGTGGCCGGCCACCAGAGCCCAAAGCTGGAGGTCTGCAGGGCATGATCATGACAGTGTTATTCCAGAAATGGTTGCAATGATTGTTGGTTCTTTGATGTTTCTTAGCTGACATGTCAACATCCATCTATTCAGGGAAGCAGAAAACGTGATTCATCAGAGAAGATGACCCTTTGCCAATCAGCATAGGCCCAATTCAATACTGCTGTGAAAGGCAGTATTGAAGCCTTTTCTGTTAATGAAACATCATTAGCAGAGGTGCAGTGGCAATTTGTCTGCTTTGGAGCTCCATACACAAGAGGCTTAGCTGATATGTGGTGTTAGACACACTTCTTAAGGGCCCTATGGCATAATTTGCTCTTGGGCATGGTGGGCCTCTGAGACCTGGGACTGCTTTTCAGGAGGAAAAGCAGAGAAACAAAGGCAGAAAGCAAGAGGCATGTGCAGTCATGTACAGTAGCAGTACAATGGGCCCCAAAAATAAACTCTACTCGTGGACCCCAAGGATCAACTTCTTGGTGGGTCCCAGGCACCCTAGTATTACACTTAAGTAGACCGCTGGTTAATTTTTGTGATGAACTTCTCCACTGTAAGTCCACCTTGCACATCTTCATAGCCAACGTTGACCTCTCACATCAATGGCACGTGGTGCTCCATAGTTGCCATGTCACAAATTTACAATGATGCCATTTGTCCGCTCACAATACACTTTCACCACGGCAGCACATGAATAGTTCATACACTGCACAGTCTCAGAAATACTGCCACCCTTATCACAAAAGCTATTATTTATCCCTATTTCCAACTGTGATAAATCACTCCCTTTACCCATGACAATAATGAGGGATATGTGTGCAGACAGCCTATCACACACTTTATATACCCACCAAACTAGCTCAGGACATATGACTTCCTTGATGAGCTATGCATAACAGATGTAAAAAGTAGGAAGTGATCATAATAATAACGTGACTCGATTGTGCATGATACTATTAATTTTAAATATATCATAGACTTATTCTTCTTTATAGTATGTTCACATGACATATTTTCACAGAATATGCAGCAGAAATTTAAGAAATACTATAATTTGCTAAAATAATAGTCCTTCATTAATAGAATAGTACACAATCAGGACTCTTGGAGAAATGATCAAAAAAGTAAGTATGTCCAAAACTAATGACAATGGCAACCTAACATATTCCCTACACAATCCTACCTGACAAGCAGAGGAATTGTCCCGAAAAGGATGCCTCCATCCTATGGAGACTGTTCTTAAACAGACCTTAGCAAGCTCAGACTGGCCCATAGGGTCCATGATCAGAGTGATTCCCTCGATATGGCTGGTCCTGGACTGCTTTTCACAGAGAAAGACTGAGAAAGAGATGGAGAAAGCAAAAGGCAGAGTGCAAGATTCATGTGCAGTACATGATGTCATGTACATGTAGTTGTAGAATGGGCTAAAAAAAATCAATTAAATAGTGGGCCCCAAGAATTGACTCCACTGGTGAGCACAAAGAATCCACCTTACGGGTGGACCCAAATAATCAACTTTACTGGTGGGCCCAAATACTCTGTTGCTATGGGCAACAAAGAAAGTCTTAGCACTAGACAGCTTTCATACATGTCCCTCAATGTTTCACGAGAAAACACATTATAAATCACATGGATAAATAAAGGCATTAAAAAGTTCTTACCACCTAAAATGACACGTCAAATTTTAAAATGGGTCATAAAAGTCAAAACTAGCCCTATCCTGAAGGAGCTGAAAAATACAACTTTGTTTCCTTAAAAAACAAGCCCTGGTACCGCTGAGTTATGACTCTAGGAAGGCAAAGATGAAAAAAATATAAAAATGAAGAAGATGAGCTTCCTTATTGTTTTAAAAATTATTGAGCCTTAATTAACAGTAAAAATGTTTAAGCATTTCTTTAAAGGGGTTTTGCCACGATCTTATTTCATACCTCCTGCATCCAGCTCTTCAGTTCTGTGTGCTCAGAAGGAGGCGTGTGTGATCTGTTTGATTTGCATATCATGTGACTCAGCAGGAAGACATCACCAGGCCTTTCCTCTCTCTAGTCAAAGAAAGCTCTGTTTATGTATAGAATTGTAAGTAGCTACAATGTAGCTCAGAGGTAAAATTTTTGCTTTACAGCACAAAGGTCCTTGGTTCAAATCCCTGCGGGAACTTAATCTGTGGATTTTTTTTTCCTCTTTATCAATGCACAAACCTCATTGAGGTTTCTTTTTTTTATTTGCACTGTTTGACTTATTACTAACTAGTTAAAAGGACAGGAGTAGAATGACAGCACCTGGGGTTTCAACATTCATTAGCTGCCTGAGAGGAGAGGTGATGTCTAAGCATGTGCGACCAGGACTGAGGTGAGGAGCTCACAGCCCTGGTCATATCCCATGGAGACAAGCTGCAAACAATGGGTCACTAAAGGAGCAGCTAAAACCAAAACGGTGCAGAATTTTTAATAATGATGAATGGTGAAAATGTTTATTATTTAATTTTCAAACTTCCCACGTCAATTTTACTTTGTGGCAAAACCCCTTTTAAGTGCCAGCATTATTAAATAACACCCGCTTATTTCTTGCAACACACGTCCTCCCCCTCTCATCAGAAAAGGGTTCATAAGGTGACACAGTGTTGGGAAAAACAAATAACTGGATACAAAAATGGCTGGTACACAATTCCTTGTTTGCAAAAAGCGTACAGCAAACCTTTGAAAATTATATTAAAAATATAGTGTAGAACATAACTTTTTTATGTTTTCCTAGATTTTTAACAAAGCACTGCACAGGAATGACTACACTTTGTTATTGGAACAAATAGTTTCCTGTTCAGCTGTCACAGTCATTGATTATTTTACACATCCATTTTCAGAAATACCTCCAGCTAGTTTTGTATCATATTTCCACATTTCAAAGGTGCGTCTTTTACATTCGGCAGAGCTCAGCAGATTAGCTATTATTTGCTGTTTTATTCTCGTTGGCGAACTCAATACAAAGAAAGCATCGCTTCATCTGAACTTGAAGGCTGGCGCTTTTATTTATTCTGTTTAAGACTTTGTTATTTGGTCCAATGTTTTCTTTGCACGTTTAATGTTTACACCAAGCAAAAAGATGAACAATTATTTTAATTGGCATTTATAAATTTACATGTTTGAAAGGAAAAAACACATGATAGACAAGCTTGACTCTTCGAACTCAATGAACTATAAAATCCTCTTATGTCTACACCGAAAACAAAGAGCAGAGATGGGTAGGCAGAGGTAGGCGGCCCTTAGGTGCCACGTCCTGCCTGTGCAAGGGTGTATGGAGCCGACTCATAAGCTAAGCCCACTCCATACACAGAGGTTAGTTACAGCCGCCACATGCCTTTAATGGCCTTGACTAAAGAAATCACAGCAGTTTAACAATTAGATGCTGTGGTCAGTGCTACCGTGGAATCTAGACAGTTATACAGGAGGTGGCATCCCTTCCACTTCCTGATCACCTCACCTATGACACAATTAGGGTGGGGTGACTGGTAGTCATGGCACCTGGAAGCCTAGTGTAGACCCCCAGGCCTGCCATCATACTGCCCCTGTTATACCCTGTGGTTATAGAAGAGCTGTAATTGCACACTATTCGGCAATACAACAGTATTGCAGAAAAGTGTACGCCCCTTAGTAGTCAAGTTGTCTAGAATAACCACAGTTAATTTGTTTTAAAAGTTTAAGAAATATAAAAAAATGAAAAGGTCCAAATTTGCCCTCTTTAAAAAAATTTTTAAAAAAATAATAACTACAAATTATATCACTGTATGTGTAAAATTCTTCTCTAGAAATATGTAGCTTTATTCATCCCACACAGTGAATACAATAATAAATACCCAAAAACAAAATTGCGTTTTTTTGGTTGCTTTGCCCCAAAAATTGGAATAAAAAGTGATCCAAGAGTCAGAGGTATCTGAAAATGGTACTGATGAAAACCACAATTTAGTCCACAAAAAGCAAGCCCTCTGTAAGGGTTTGCTGGATTCGCTGGACCACCGCAAGCGATGATAGTTAAGCCACGCCACGCCAGGGAGCGGAGTCTAAGTAGCCCCCGGTATTCACCAGAGCCTGTTGCAAAGCGGGATGGACTTGCTGCGGCGTGAGGCTACCAGGTCGCTACCCCTGACGTGACTTGCTTGTGATGGCGGCCGGGGTGGTGCGTGGTACAGAATCGTAATCCAGAGGCGTAGTCGGGGACAGGCAGAAGATCAGAACAGGCGGCAGAGGTTCGTGGTCAGAGACGGGCAGACGGTCAGGGCAGGCGGCAAACAGGCAAGGTCAGGAAACGTAGCGGAACGGACTGGTACACGGATAATCAGACAGGACTTCTAACACTTCTCTAGACAAGGTACGCACACCAACAATCTGGCAGAGAGTGCTGGGGGTGTATTCCTTATATAGGACCAGCGGCCGGCAATAGACTAATTACCAGGCCACTGGCCCTTTAAATCCAGACCAGCCGTCGCGCGCGCCCTAAGCAGCGGTCGGGACAGGCAGGATCAGCATGCACAGGAGCATGGACGAGTAAGTGAGCCGGAGCCAGGGACCGGGCAGCAGGGGGATGGTCGCGGGGAGCCGCGCACCTGCGCCGAACCCCCTGCGGGCAGGGGTGGCGGCCGCGGGGGGCGACGGCACCCGCGCCAGCCCCCATAACACCCTCCCACACATCAATAGGCAGAAAATGCATGAGTCTCAGAAAATGGTGCAGTGGGAGATGGCAAGGAGGTTTTTAAAAGTTTTACAATAATTTTTTGGCTGTTGTCCTTTGTAAAAGCATTTATGTCTATATTTATTTATTTATTTATTTATTTATTTATTTTAATTATTGAAATAATTTTCATAGTGGCCAATTTTCCTGACAATCTAGTTACATAATTTGTGTACAAAATTTTTATTTAATAAACGACAAGATTTTTAACAAAAGGATTTCAAGAGCCGATTTTCTCTATATCATGTTAGTTATGTACAAACGGTTATACTGTAAAACACTATTACACTAATAGTACTTAAGTTGAAAATTGCACCAGACACAAGAGATAAGTTGCTAGTTTGGATTCTCTCTGCTCAACTCTGGTTAACTGATTGATCTTTACCTCTGATAAAATAGGGTAGGAGCTTTTCAGTTTTAGGGAACTTCCCATGTTTCTGATGATTCCTTTTGTGAGCTAACTCTTGAAGAAATTACTCTAGAGTATTCAAGAGCCTTCCTTCCCCACCACTGATTGCCAGCTTTTTATCTATTTAATATAACATGTAAAAAGACTCTTAATCAGGAATAAGTGGTCAGATCAACCTAACACAGAAATGTGATGGACTTCTTTTTACTAACGTCATCATGGCCCTGCAGATATGAGAACTTTGCAAAACTTTAAAGGGGTTTTCTCACCACAACGATTAGTTTTTAACATGTAGGAAAAGGTAAATGAAGACTATTACCAAAATCATGCTTTGTTGAGGAGATGAAGAAGATCTTTTGTACTGCTAGTGTCCAAAAGTTACTCTAGGTTACCGACCACCTTTCGCTGCTCTTTTATCTCTTATGCTGCTGTCACTCTGTGGAACCATAGTGAGTCAGTCCCTACTGAATCTTATCTCTAGCACAGGAGCTCATTTACCTAAATTAATGACAAGCTTTAGACCTTAGAGTATGTTCACATGACAAATTTGGACACTGATTTTTCAGCGTCGAAATCAGCTTCAATACTCATCTAAAAAACGCCTCATATTTAGTTTTCAGACCAGGATTTGATGTGTTTTTTGAGATGCACGTTTTTAATTTTGAAGAGCCTACAAATTCACAATTGCCTAAATTAAACAAATGGGTACCTTAACTCCACCCTCAAAATTGTTTAATTAAAAAAAAAATAATTCTCCATTTTGTGGTATCATATTGCCAGTTGTGGGCTTGTGTGCATATATATATATATATATATATATATATATATATATATAGTAAGGGATTAGGTAGCGGGGTGGTCGTCTCCTGGGTAGACGGGCACAGCTCAGCGGGCACAGATGTCCAATGACAAGTGAAGTTCGTTTAAAATTGACAGTTTTATTGTTTAGCATGTGGTACATAAAACCAAACAAATCCTATGTCTGTCCAGCTCTAACTATACATCAGGATTCCTCAAACAAAAACAAAATTGGTGGCTCACCTGATTTTGGGCTAAGTTCACTGTGCTGAAGGATCCGCCAAAAGTGTAGTGATTCCGGGCGTGCCGCCGGCCAGGCGGTAAGCAAACAACAACAAGATTCTGAAGCCCCTGATGCAGCTTCGGGGTGCGGAACACCATATGTACACATGCCAATGAAATGCACCCATCAGACGCATTTAAAGCTAAGTTCTCTTGTTCACTGTTAACTAGACTGCTGGAAGCTGTCAATATTTAAAACTAAACTCCCACCAATCAGGTGACTAGGTGCACGTCACGTGATGATGACACATAGGAATAACGGTATGCGTGTAAGACAATCGGCAAACTCTAAAGATGAAAGAAAACAGAAGAAATAGGGTTTAGTACAAAATGTCTCTAATTGCAAATGCATGTAAACTGTTTAGAGACTGCTATAATGTACTGATGTATCAGTTAATTAGTATGTAGCGCAACAGACAGCGTACATGTAAAGTGTCCGATAAACCCTATAGGCATAATGAAGCAAGGAAAATACAAAAGTTAATGAATGATGTAGCTGATGACAAATGTGTGTTAGCTATAGGGGACTACTGTTATATCAATAAATGTATAGCAGATCTGTGCGATAATTCAAACCTTGAGGTGCACGTGTTCCTAACTTTAATATCCACATGGCTTCTCTCTGCCTTAGTTTTTTTAACCAGTTGCCACCTCTATATGGTTTTTGTACTTGTTCTATTGCATAGAACTTGAAGCTAGCAAGGTTCCCTTGATGGTGTTCCAAAAAATGTCTTGCAGCACCTGACATTTGACTCTGAGATTTATTTACACTGGCAATATGTTCCACAATACGTGTTTTCACCTTGCGGATCGTACTGCCTACATATTTCTTGTTGCATGCTGTGCAATAAATAATGTAGACAACGTGATGGCTGTTGCAAATTAGAAACTGATGGATTTTATAGTTATCTTTGTCATTCACATCTGTGTATGTATCTGTTTTGAGACTCAATTTACAAACATTGCAACGACTGCCACCACAGTTGAAAAACCCTTTCTGTGAAAGCCAAGTTTTTTTGGGAATAATATTTTCACTTGTGTAAACACTAGGGGATAAAATATCTCCCAGTGTCTTGTTCCTTTTGGGGACACATTGTACCCCTTTGTCTAGGATTTTAGCTAACGTTTCATCCTGTCGTAAGATGTTGAGATTTCTATAGAAAATTCTTTGGATTTCTCTAAAGTTAGTATTATAATTGGTAGAAAATACTAATTTTTGATTGTTGTTTCTAGTTTGGATGTTAATTCTCTGAATTATCTCTGATCAATGGTTTGCTCTGCTGTGTGATAATCCCTATTCAGAGTACAAATCCTCCTGGCCCTGATATACTCTCCATAAGGGATGGCTTTTCAAGTGCTGGGCGAGTTGCAACTATTTGCTCTCAGTATGGAATTACCCGCAATGGGTTTGCGGTATAAAGTTGTGACCACTATTCCCAACTCCAAATCTCCTTTGAGATGGATGTCCAGGAAAGATATCTCTAATTTATCCCAGACACCTGTAAATCGAAGGTTAAAGGGATTATTGTTAAAATACTCTAGAAATGGTTGGATGAGCGCTACATCGCGACCCCAGATGATCAGGAGGTCGTCGATGTAGCGCCCATACCATTGTATGCAGTCCAAGTAAGGATTGTCAGTACTATAAATGGCATGGTGCTCCCACCATGCCATAGTGAGATTGGCTAATGTAGGTGAAAAGGTAGCACCCATTGGGGCGCCAATCAATTGTAGGTAATAAATGTGATCAAATTTGAAATAATTGCTGCCCAAAAGATATTCAGTAGCTGCAATAATAAATTCCTGTATGGACTCAGTATAGGGGCTGTGATGTTTCAAAAAAAATGCCACTGCTACTAACGCTATATTGTGTGGAATGCTCGAATAGAGACTTATTACATCACAGGTTACCCATGTGAGATTATGGTTCCATGGTTTGTTATTCATTATTTGTAAAACTGACTTCGTGTCTTTTAGATATCCTGGGAGTTTTTGCACTAAGGGTTGCAAGTAGCCATCCACCCAGATGCTAAGCCGTTCTCCCAGGGAATCATTGCCAGAGATGATGGGCCTGAGGCCAGGGGGGAATGTGTTTTTGTGGACTTTGGGAGCTCCATAGAAGATGGGACTACAGAATCTCCACCCAAAAGGTAAGTTTTTTGTTTGTCAGTTAAGACTCCCAGATTCTCACCATAATTTAATAATTTTTCTAAATTTTGTTGTAAATATTTGGTGGGATCCTCTTTCAATTTACTGTATGTCGAAGTGTCATCCAGTATTTTATGGACCTGTTCATTGTATAATCCAGCGTCCATAACCACTGTTGCCCCTCCCTTATCCGCTTTTTTGATAACCCAATTTTTGTTGTCCCTAAGTTCTTTTACTGCTTTAATTTGAGACCAAGTTAAATTGTTCTTATATTTTTTATTTTTGTTTTTATTTACATTCCATCTGTCAATATTATTTTTCTTATGTAACTGCATAAGATCTCGTTCCATAGTATTTTGGAAGGCATCAAGCGCCGCTACTCTCGCCTTCAAGGGATAATAATTAGGATTGGGCTGTGTTAGATTGATATTTGATGTTTCATCTTTATTTTCATTTTCATTGGTGCCCTCTCTATTTAATTGTTGCAAAAAAGTTAGGGCCGCCTGTTCATTAAATTGTAGACTACTGAATTCATTAGTGATGTCATGATTGGACCTAGATGTTGTGTGTTATGTCTTCTACTTTCTAAAAAA
>JAODAL010071336.1:0-15563 GCA_025379985.1 Phyllomedusa bahiana
CAAATTTACTTTGTTCTTACCACATTATCCCTTTAAAACCCTTCTGACCACAGATTAAAAAGTCGGGAAAAACTTTGAACCACCATTTTTTTTTGAACTGACATTGAAAAAAACCTTTTTCTGACCACAGTATACCTTTAAACCTTCTGACCTCCAGTTAAAAAGTCTGAAAAAATCTTGAACCACCATTTTAGTTGAACTACATGACTATACCTCCTGTACCGTATAACCAAAAAACCTTCTGACCCACAATTTAAAATGTGCTGGAAAAGAAGTCTTGACCACCATTTATTAAACGGACGACAGCCTTCCGCACCGATATTCATAAACCTTCACCCACAATTAAAAAGGGCGGGGAAAAGGGATTTTTGAACCACCTTTTTATTAAACGACATTGATTTTCCCCGTTCTTACCACGAAAACCATTAAACTGTCTACCTCCATTTTTAAAAAAATCCCGGAAAAAGGAGTTTTTTGAACACCATTTTGGGTTGAACTGACATTGACTAATCCTTCCTGGCCACAGCATGACCCCAAACCTGCATGGACCCCCAGATTCAAAATCCTGAAAAAGAGCCCTTTAAACCACCATTTTAGTTGAACTGGACATTGACAAAGTCTGTCCTGTACCACAGTATAAACATTAAACCTGTCTGACCCACAGATTAAAAAATGCTGGAAAAGGAGTCTTTAAACCACCATTTTAGTTGAACTGACATTGACTAGACCTGTCCTGGTAACCAAATCTGTTCAAGTCTTCCTGTACCTCCCTTGAACAATTCAAGGGGAATATTTGAAATCACAATTTCGTACATGTCAGTTTTTTAGTAGTTTAATTTCTAGAAAACACATTTTTAAAATAGGATGGAATCCCACAACGTCTTTGTTTCTCTTTTTTTTAAAATTTTATTAAAATGGTTGTCTCACTACAGGATTACTAGCTATTTTAAAGATCTTGCAAAAAAAAATCATTTTGCAATATTGTCCTATTAACAGTGTCCTAAACCTATTCCGTTTTTGAAGCACCATCACCCTTGAGCACTTTTGACAATTGTGAAGAACAAAGTCTGTTAGAAACCACATTTTTTAGAATAGGGCCTTAGTATAGCTGCATTTCACAGCAAAATGCCCCCAAAATTAAAACATGACCCTTGACCACTTTTGACAATTGTGAAGAACAAATGTCTTAAAAACCACATTTTTTTTGAATAAACCGTAAATATTGCTGCATTTCAAAGCAGCATGACCCAAAAAATTATAAAAATGACTTTCTCCCACTGTTAAAAATTGTGAGGGAGAAATGCCACTTAAACCCCACATTTTTTTTCCATGGGACCATGATTAAGTTAAACCCACAGCAACATGCCCCCAAAAAAATTTAAAAAATTTGATTTTCTCAGCCACTATTAAAAATTGGTGGAGAAAGGGCCACTTAAAAGGCACTTTTCCCTTTCCAAAGGACCTTTATTATAGCGTATCTCACAGCAACATGACCTAAAAACCCCTTGAAAACGAACACTTCTAAAGATAAAGTGAGTAAATGGAATAAGGGTTTTGGCATGAAACCTTGGGGGTTTTACGGGCTCCACCCCCCAAAAACCCAAAAGATTTTTTTGGAACTGAGAAAAAAGGGCAGAGAGAAATGATCTTTTTTAAAAAACCCTTTTTTCAAAGGGGCCCCAATTTCTGTTTGAAGGGAAAAAGGGTGAAGTGACCGGGAAACCCTAATCGGTGACCCGGAAATTTGGGGCCCAACAACACCCATCAAAAACCATGTTTTATTCATCTTGATAATGTCAAACGATAAAAACTTTAAAACCTGTGAAAGCCGGATCGTTTTGTCTGTAATGACTCCTCCACTGTGCTGAAGGCCCCAAAATGAAGCCCCCAAAAAAACCCCGGGGGGGGGGGCCCCCTTTTTTTTTTAAAACCCCCGGGCCCCCAAAAAAAACCCCAAAAAAAAAATTTTTCCCCAAATTTTTTTTTTTTTTGGGAAAGGGGGGGTTTTTGGGGGGGAAAAAAAAAGGGCCCCCAAAAAAAATTTTTTTGGGGGGGGGGGGGGGGTTTTTTTTTTTTTAAAGGTTTTTTTGGGGTTTTTTAAATTTTTTGGGGGGGGGGGGGGTTTTTTTTTTTTTTTTTTTTTGGGGGGGGTTTTTTGGGGTTTTTTTTTTGTGGGGGTTTTTTTGGGGGGGGGTGGTTTTTTTTTTGGGGGGGGGGGGGGGGGGGTTTTTTTGGGGGGTTTTTTTTTGGGTTTTGGGTTTTTTTTGGGGTTTTTTTTTTTGTTGGGTTTTTTTTTTTTTTTGGGGGTGTTGGGGGGGGGGGGGTGGTTTTTTTTTGGGGGTTTGGGGGGGGGGGGTTTTGGGGGGGGGGGGGGGGGGGGGGGGGGGGTTTTTTAAAAATTTTAAAAATTTTAAAAAAAAAAATTTTTTTTTTTTTTAAATTTAAAAAAAGGGGGGGGGGGGGGTAAAAAAAAAAGGGGGGGTTTTTTTTGGGGGGGGTTTTTTTTTAAAAAAAAAAAGGGGCCCCCCGGGGGGGGGAAAAAAAAAATTTTTTAAAAAAAAACCCGGGAAAAAAGGGCCCCCCAAAAAAAACCCCCCGGAAAACCCGGGGAAAAAAAATTTTTTTTAAAAAAAAAAAGGGGGGGCCCCCCCCGCCCCCTTTTCCCCCCAAAAGGGGGCCCCCGGGAAAAAATTTTTTCCCCCCCTTTTTTTTGGGGGGGGGGGAAAAAAAAGGGGGGGAAACCCGGGCCCCCAAAAATTTTCCCCCGGGGGGGGGTTTCCAAAAAACCCCCCGGCCCCCACGGGGGGGCCCCCCCCCCCCGGAAAAACCCCCTTTTCCCCCGGGGGGAAACCCAAAAAATTTTTTTTGGGGCCCCGGGGGGGGGGCCCCCCCCAAAATTTTTACCCCTTTTCCCCCCGGCCCCCCCCTTTCCCCCAAAACCCCCCCTGGGGGCCCCCCCCCCCTTTGGGTTGGGGTTTTAAAACCCTTTTTTTCCCCCGGGGGGTTTGGAAAGTTTATTATTTTTGTAAATTAAGGGATTTTAAAGGGAAAAAAACCCGGGAAAAATTTTTGGGAGAAGGAAAAAAACCTTTCCAAACCCCTTCCCCTGGAGCCCTGGGCCACGCTTCCAACCGCCCCAAAAAATTTGGTAAATAAGCCCCTGAAACCTGTTTTCCCGCCGGCACTACCCCTCCCCCGAACCACTCCCAAAAAAACCGATAAAAGGGGAAAGGGGTGGGGCCGGGAGTTTACAAAAAAACTCCGGCCCGGGATCGGCCCGGGCCCCCCCCTCGAACAAAGGTTTTTAAAGGGGTTCCAACATCTTCCAAACAAAAAACCAAAAAAATTTCCTCACGGACAACATTGTCCCCCCACCAGGGGGTGGTTCCAAAACCAAAATTCGAGCCCACCTGCCGCCCACCCGGGGGGCCAAAAACCCCGGGGCCCAAACACGCTTACACCAGTGCACTTACAACGGAAAATTCATTCCCCTCTCCACAATTCTGAGTTGGGAGGGGGAAATTTCCCAGGGTTTTGGGCCACATAAAAACAATGGAGGGTTGGGACGGGGGGCCCCTACGCGCAAAAAACCACCCCGGGCGGGACAACCGGGGTCAACGGCGAAGTGCGAACTCAACCTCGAGTTTTTCCCCAGCAGGAGTCCAACCCGGGCCCCTTTAAAAATTTCGGGACGCCCGGGGGATCTTGGGGGCCCCCAGCAGTTTTTGACCGTTAGCACCCCAAACCTTGCCTGGAAACCAATTTTTCCCTTGCCCAAGCCAGCGCCGGTCTCTTTTGCGGAAGCCGACCAGCTCCTGACCTGTGTTGGAGGGTCCCAAAAGACTTTTTAAATTTTCAAAGGGCCGGGGTTTCAGGGGCATGTAAATCCACCATGGCCCTTTGGGGAAAGGGGCCCTGCCCCACCCCGGGGGTTTTTGAAGAGCTTTGCCCCGGGCCTGGGGAGCCCCGGGCACCCCCAAAAACACCCCCCACTCACCCATGAGCGGGGCACAAGATAAGGGGGCCCTTGACCTGGCTTACTACCCCATGTGTCGGGGCAGATGGCCCTTTTTCCGGACACAGATGCAAAAACTACTTGAAATTTTTAGATGACACTGGCTCCAGGGCAGGGACGGTTTTTAGGGCAAAGAAACCGGGCCAGCACGGGTTTTGGGGGGCAGGAAAGGGGCCATGACAGGGGAAAACCCACCTGTGTCCCCCAAAAGGGAAAAGGCAACATTTCCAAGGCCAAAAGCCTGGCAATCCCGACTTTCCCAAGGTTTTTTGGGTTTTTGGAAAGGGTTTGGGGTTAAAGTTTCTTTTTTTCCGCCCCCAAAACCGGAAAAGACAGGGGCCCAGCGCTAGCCCTCCCGAAATGAAAGGCTGCAGGTCGTCAAACTGGGGGAAAGGGAAAAAGGGTTAGGAGGGGTCTCGGGGGGTGCTGGGGTAACGGGGGCCCACGGGGGAGCTGAACCCGGGGGGGGGCTGATCCCTGACATGACTCTGAGAGCCAGGGGGCAGCGAGGAACCTTGTTGGGGGGGGAGGCGGAGCCCAAGGGGGTGACAGTGGTTGGAAGCCCGGCATTGGTGTCCCTTTTTTTGGCCCAAATTTTTTTGCCCCCCATTTCAACTCATGCATTCGCTGCAGGGTGACAAAATGTTGGGGGGGTTAAACCCAAAAGTTTCTTGCTCTACGAGGGTTTTACGGCAAACCCGGCAAAATGAAACCCGCGGGGGTAATCAAGGTTGCTCAAAAAAAGCCCGGGCTTGAAGGTCCGGGAACCTTTTTGAGGGCCCGATAACAGGACGGGGTTTCCCCGCTGACCGGGGCGGGGGAATCATCTCAGGGGAACATCTGCCCCCCTCCCCTCGGCCCCTTTTTTTGGAGGGGGAAACCCAAAACTGACACACCCCATCGTTTTCCCCCCCGGGCCATTTTATAAACACCCCGCAAGCAAATTCTGTTTGAAAAGACCACTTTGGATCCTCAATGTCGTCATCTTTCACATCAACACGGGTGACTTGGCCCGTCCAACACCCTGAAACCCCGGACTGGGGGCTACAAGCAAGAGGACTGAAAGGGCGTTGCCACCCCCCCGGATTTTTGCCAATTGCCCGGGCTTCCTTCTCCCCCTCTATGCATCAGAAAACGGGGCTTTCAGAGCAAAAAAAATTTCATCCCCCTTTGGCCTCTGATCTTTTAACATCCCTTTCCTGACCCAAACCCCAAATTTTGGTCATCAAAGAGGTTTTAAAAAAAGGGAAAATTATCCACAGTGGGGGGTACAGTTTTAAACTTTTGGGTTTCCTTTGCTTCATGGACAATCTATGTTCGTTTGTTTGACATTTGTGGCCGGACGGGGGGACAGGGGGGTAAACTGCGGGGGTTTCGGGTTTGTTTTAAACCACTGAAGAACAGATTGGGACCGTTCTTTTACGAGATTCACAGGGCCCCTGACCCAGCGATGACGGGCCGAGGTCCTGCAACCGACGATCCCGCTGGCTTGGCTTTTTTCGCCACAGGGAAAGGGAAAAACCTTCTCCCCGTACCTCAACCCCAGGCCCCAAACCCCCCTCTTTGTTTCCGCAAACCCTCCCTTTCCCCTCCATTTTAAAAAAGATAAAAATTTGAAAAGGTGGAAAATTTTTTTGGGAAAATTTCTTTATTAAAAAAAGAAAAAACACAGCTTTTCTTAAATCCCCTCAAATTTTCCCTTTTACACCCAAACTGGGATTAGAAATTTAAAATTTTTTTCCTGGGGAAAACTTGTGAAATCGGTTTTGGTGGAAGAACCGTAAACAAAATAAAACAGTGTTCCTCCTTAAAGCCCCAGGATTTACAAATCCCCCTAGGACTAGGAATTGATATTTTTTCAACAAAATATCATACAAGGCCTATCTGCGCCAATGGATTTCAAACTTGGGGGCCCCAAATAAAAAAAATTTTGAAATTTTAAAAGGGTAAAAAGGGGTTTTTTTTTCACCAAAACAAAGAACGTTTGCTAAAAATTTTCAAAAATTTAAGGCAAGTGGAAATTTAAAAAAACTGGGCCGCCCAAAAAGCAAAAAAACCCATTTAAAAAAACGGATAATAAAAAAATTTTTTTGCACCTATCAAATACACATGCGGTGGCTACACAATTTCTGTATTCAAATTTAAGTGCAAGGTGGCTCTATGGACAAAGCTGGCCTGCGCCAAAGTGAAAAAAACACCTATCTGAAATGTATACGGATAATAAAAGTGGAGTTTTGCACCTATCAAATACACCTGCAGTGACTACAAAATTGCTGTATTCAAATTTAAGTGCAAGGTGGCTCTATGGACAAAGCTGGCCTGCGCCAAAGTGAAAAAAAACACCTATCTGAAATGTATACGGATAATAAAAGCGGAGTTTTTGCACCTATCAAATACACCTGCGGTGCTAAAAAATTGCTGTATTCAAATTTAAGTGCAGGCTGCACAACATATAAGTTATATTTCACCAAAAAACTGGCCAAAAAGTGTTTATAAAAACCCATTGCAATGCAGAGTCTAAACTCTAAACACAGTCTGGGCTGCACAATATCCACTCTCCTTTAAAGAGCCTGTCTATCTATCTGTGTTCGCCCGCAGCCCCCGGCCCCTTCCCCCCACCCCCTCCCACGGCTGTACAGTGCTAGATGCTCCTTTAAAATTCTCAGCCTAAGTAACTAAAATCTGCAAATCCCTATTCTACCTAAGTTCTAATGTTCACAGCTAAAAGCATAGATGTCTGTGTGAACAAATAGAACAGTTTCGCTGAGCTGTTTTGACAGAGACCGAGCACACGTCCTGCTCTTATGAGACACAGACACACACTGATCAAGAACAGGAAGGGCTGTTCTATGTAAAACGAGGTCATGTGATTTTTCCAGCCAATCGCAACCATACACTATTCTGTAAGCTGATTTGCTGGCCGCCAAAATGACAGGAAGCGCTGAAAATGGCGTGATATTAATAGATTATGCACAGATTTTAACCTAAATTATCGCGTGATCGAAAAAATCCGATCAACATAAAAACCGTGCCGATTTCAACTTTGTCGATAATAATCACTCAACACTAATTATAATTGCTAAGGATTTCTGAAAAAAAACGCACCAAAAAACGTCCGGCGCCTTACATATACTCCAATAGTAAACTTTAAAAAAACGACCAAGAAATAAAACAAGCAGAAAAAAGACATTCTGTGGAGACAACACAAGTCTATGGGGCCTCTTTTCAGTCATTTTTTCAGTGTTTTTATAAAACGAAAAACGCTGAAAAATTGACTTTTCTGTGTGCAGTGGAGAAATAGCTTTAGATCAATAGGGGGGCTCATTTGTATTTGTCACAGCTATGAATGATATCCTATATCAATGACCACATTGCTCATACATGTAGTAGACAGAATCCTTGTGCTCAACAGGCATTAAAAAACTCATGGTCTATCCTAAGGAGGCCATCAATTTTAGATCGAGTGCTCATTTCTTTCTTTTTCATACTTGTAAGTTATATCCTGTATCAATGACCACATCATTCTTATGATATTTGTAGTACTGTAGACAGAATATCTCTGTTCCCTAGTCATGGTAGTAATAAAACTGGTTGTTGTACAATGTATATTCTTTAAGTCTGTAAAGCAACAACAAGAAATTATCTCCTGTATTATTACAATGACAATATGATAAGTGAACAATACTGTCATCAACCACTTAGGCGTTTCATATACAAAGTACTCCAACCTTACAAAATATCCTAAGGATAGGACTTTAAGATAAGATTTCTAAGGGCTAATTACACCTTTTTCTATAGCTATAAATGATGTCCTGTATCAATGACCACATTGTTCATACATATAGTAAAATATCTGTGTTCACCAGGAGTGATAGTTATCAAACCATTGGCTTATTCCAAGGATAAGTAATCAATATTAGATTGGGGGTATATTGATTTTTTTTTCTATTTCATACCTATAAATGATGCCCTGTATTAATAACCACATTGTACATACATTATACGTAGTAGACAGAATATCTGTGCTCACTAGCAGTTATAGTTACAGAATCTCACAAAAGTGAGTACACCCTTCACCCTTTCTGTAAATATGACATTATATCTTTTCATGGGGCAACACTGCAGATATGACATTTTGATAAAAAGTAATCAATGTGCAGCTTTTATAACAGTGTAAATTTGATGTGCCCTCAAATTAACTCAACACAGCAATCAATGTCTAAACTGCTGGCACGAAAAGTGAGTACACTCCTAAATAAATATGGACAAGTTGTGCCTAATTTGCCATTTTACCTCTATGGTGCCATGTGACTTGTTAGTGTTACAAGGTCTCAGGTGTGAATGGGGAGCAGATGTGTTAAATTTGGTGTTATCGCTCTCACACTCTCTCATACTGGTCACTGGAAGTTCAACATGGCTCCTCATGGCAAAGAACTGTCTGAGGATCTGAAAAAAAAGAATTGTTGCTCTACATAAATATGGACTAAGCTATAAGAAGATTTCCAACACCCTGAAACTGAGCTGCAGCATGGTGGTCAAGACCATACAACGGTTTAACAAGTCAGGTTCCACTCAGAACAGACCTCACCAGGGTCAACCAAAGAAGTTGCACATGCTCAGCATCATATCCAGAGACTGTCTTTTCAAAATAGATATATGAGTGATGCTAGCATTGCTGCAAAGGTTAAAGCAGTGGGGGGATCAGCCTGTCAGTGCTCAGGCCATATGCCGCATACTGCATGAAATTAGTCTACATGGCTATGAACCCCAGAAGGAAGCCTCTAGAGATGATGCACTAGAAAGCCCACAAACAGTTTGCTGAAGACAAGCAGACTGTGGACATGGATTATTGGAAACATGTCCTGTGGTCTCATGAGACCAAGATGATCTTATTTGGTTCAGATGGTGTCAAGCGTTTGTGGTGGCGACCAGGTGAGGAGTACAAAGAGAAGTGTGTCATACCTACAGTCAAGCATTGTGGTGGGAGTGTCATGGATTTGGAGTTCATGAGTGCTGCCGGCTGTGGGGAGCTATAGTTCATTAAGGGAACTATGAATGCCAAAATGTACTGTAACATGGAAACTGGGCCGCAGTTATGATAATAACCACAAACACACCTCCTTGACGACCACTGTCTTGCTAAAGAAAATGAGGGTAAAGGTGCTGGACTGGCCAAGCATGTCTCTAGACTTAAACCCTATTGAGAATCTGTGGGGCATCCTCAAAGTATAAGGTCTCTAACATCTATCAGCTCTGTGATGTCATCATGGAGGAGTAAAGGAGGATTCCAGTGGCTGCAATTTGTGAAGCTCTAGTGAACTCCATGCCCGAGAGAGTTAAGGCAGTGCTGGAAAACTATGGTGGCCACACAAAATATTGACACTTTGGGCACAATTTGTCCATTTTCACTTAAGGGTATACTCACTTTTATTGTCAGCAGTTTAGACATTGTTGGCTGTGTGTTGAGTTATTTTGAAGGCACACCAAATTTACACAAGCTGTACACTGACTACTTTACATTGTACCAAAGTGTCATATGATATTTACAAAAATGTTAGGGGTGTACTCACTTTTGTGAGATACTGAAGTAGACAGAATATATGTGCTCATCAGTAGTGGTAGTAATAAAACTGAGGATAGGGTGATCACATTGAATACAGGTGTGCTGATTTTTCATTTTTTAATACCGTTAAATTATGTCCTGAACCTATGACCAAATTATTCACATGGTACCTGTAGTAGACAGAATAAATGTGTTTGACAGTGGTGGTTGCAAAATCAATAGTCTATCCTAATGATATACCATACATATTGGATTGGGGGGATGCTAATTTTTCCTTCTTTATACTTAAAAATTATGTCCTGTGTCAATGACCACATTTTTCATACAGTATACGAAGTAGACAGAATATCTGTGCTTACAAGTAATCGTTGTCATAGAACTGGTGGTCTATGCTAAAGATAGGCCACCCACATTAGATTGAGGGGATGCTATTTTTTTCTTCTTCAGACCTATAAAAGATGTCCTGTATCAATGACCACATTAATCTTACAGTATATGTAGTAGACAAAGTATCTGTGCTCACCAGTAGTGGTAATTACAAAATCAATGGTCTATCTTGAGAATATTGGATTGGCGAGGACCAGATTACTGGTCCCTTTAACCACTTGATCACCAGGGGTGTCAGGAACTGATCTATAAATGATGGAAAAGCTAACAATTGTATAACTATCACAAATATCCTGTCTATTGCATGTACCGTAGGAGCAATGGGGTCATTGATAGCTGTCATCATTAATAGACATCAGAGCACGCCATAGAGAAAACATGAGAGTTAAAGTGGAAACAAGGTATGTAGAGTAGGCTTTCTAGCGCAACAAGACTATATTTTGCCTTCAGTTTAATAATACGGAGTCACCATTTATGAATTAGTGGTTGTAATTTTGTGGAGTCCTATTTTACTGCACTTATATTTGTGTACAACACGCACACTTGCAGAACACTAAAGTAAACTGGGAAACAATTAAGAAAAGAGAAAACCAGCAGCGACAACACAGATTTCCAATGTGGAGAGTAAAATGCAGGCTGCAGGGAAGCAGTGGGGGCAACAGGACACATTCTAATTTCACATTATGACACAATTAAATGCAAACATTTACCAGCTTGCTGAAAGTAATCCGGTTAATTGTGTATCTTGGGGAGGGATGCTTTTTATTTTTTTTCCACTGATAACATCTCTTTATTAGATTGTCTGAGTAATTAGTGGCAAAGCCAATTTGTTTACAACCAGTTGCTGAATGATAATTGGCATCTCCTGTTTTATGTTGCAATTTCAAAGTGGAATGCTGTACGGTTTAATAGGAACCCATTGAGTAATTCACAGGATAAGCTTCATTTAGCAAATAGGGCGGAGAAGAGGCAGTCATGTGACAAATTGGAACAATCTATTAATACAAGTATTCTGGAGTGCAGTGTCAATCTCACTTAGGAGCAGGTTGATGATCTCTTTGCAAACCCAGAATGCGTGACCCAGGGGAAGAAACAGAGGGCAAAATGCCACGTACAAGTGCATTATATGGGTACCTTGCTTTAAATTCCCTAAAATGCAACACCCATTATGTCTCTAATAATCCACCAATAATTGTAAGCTATTAAACTGATTAACATTCAAGTCTATGAACTGCAGAAGAATAGGTTCAGAAATACTGGTGCATTCTACACTGCTTTAAAGCTATTTAGAACTGGCCTGTCTGTGCCAAGTTCATACATGTCACCCTAAATGTGCTAATGGGGGTTATATGCTGGAGAAACAGGACAGAAACTGAAAGCAAGGATGACGTTCACATCCACACAATCAAGGAAAAAAGATACATTTACCTGCGGCCGAACATTTCTGTAGTCGGTTGTTGGTGCATTAGGTCTCAAGAATGTATGTCAATTTAGAGTCAGTAAAACTCACATTGCTTATCTGTGGACTAATTAAGGATTTACTCTCTAATTTTGCACACGGTATAATATTTGTTGTACATCATTCCCAAGTTTTACTTGTTTTAAAGGTGATTGACACCTCTAACATAACATTTATTCAACCAAAAGTGTATATAAAAATACACACACTGCTCAAAAAAATAAGGGGGACACTTAAAGGGGTTGTCTCACTACAAGGATTGCTTTTTATGTTAAAGATCTTGTAAAAACAAATCTTTGCAATATGCGTCCATTAACAATGTCCTACCCATTCCTAAATATCCCCTCTTGTATGGGCTACATCAGCACCTCCGGTCACTATAGACCTGTTTGATCTCTCCGGATAGGCTGCCTTTGCTGGTTGCTATAGCTACAGATCTGGTGTCCTCAGCAGCTTGTCACTGCAGGTCAGTAAACGGCCACTGATTTAAAAAATGAAACCGTGAAAACAGGACTGAGGTAAGAGAAATCGATGTAGTGAGACAGTAACACAATGTAACTCCAAGTCAATCACACTTCTGTGAAATCAACCTGTCCAGTTATGAATCAACACTGAATAAATTTCTCCTGCTGTCGTGCAATTGGAACAGACAACAGGTAGAAATGAAAAGCAATTAGCAAGACAGCCCCTATAAAGGAGTAATTCTGCAGGTCGTGACCACAGACTATTTCTCTTTTCTCATCCTTTTTGGCTGTTGTTTTGGTCACTTTTGCATCATGTCATTGCTCTCACCTCTAGAGTTAGCATGAGGTGGTGTCTACAGCCTACAGACGTTGCTCAAGTAGTGCAGCTCATCCAGGATGGCACATCAATGCGAGCTGTGGCTAGAAGGTTAGCTGTGTCTGTCAGAACAGTGTCCAGAGCAAAGAGCAGTGACGAGGAGACACGCCAGTATACCAGGAAATGTGAAGAGGGCCATAGGAGGACAACAACCCAGCAGCAGGACCACTACCTCTACGGTTGTGCAAAGAAGAACATGAGGAGCATTGACAGAGCCCTGCAAAATGATATCCAGCAGGCACTATTATCCATGTGTCTGCTCAAACTGTCAGAAATAGACTCCATGAGGGAGGTATGAGGGCCTGACGTCCACAAGTCGGTGCTGTGCTTAAAGTTCAACACTGTGCAGGGCGATTGGCATTTGCCAGAGAACATCAAGATTGGCAGATTCGACATTGGCACCAGGACTCCACTGACGCGAGCACGTTCACACCAAGTACATGCTGTGACAGACGTCATAGAGTCTGGGGATGCTTTGAAGAATGCTCTGCAGCTTGCAACATTCTCCAGCATGACCGGTTTGGCAGTGGGTCAGTAATGTTGTAGGAACTCTTTTCTTTGGAGGGTCGCACAACCCTCCATGTGCTAGCCAGAGGTACCCTGACTGCCATTAGGGGAACCCGGGGGTGAGATCTTCAGACCCATTGCCGACCCTATGGGTTGGGAGGGCCCTTGCTTTTCCCTTTTTATGCATAACAATGCCAAGGGCCCCAAGTTGCTGAAGTGTGTCAGGGAGTTCCCGCAAGAAATTTAAAGGGTTGATACTAAAGACTGGTTGGGAATTTAATCGGCCCCGAACCAATTAAACACTCTGGGTGCCCTATCCCTTTTCCCTCCACCAACACCACATTTTCACCCAGCCGTTCAGGGGCTTGATGGGCTTTAATCCAGAACCTTTTTGAAAGAGACCCCCAAGGGGAAAAAAATCCCCCCGCCCTCACGGGAGCCTGCCCCAGACAAATTTTGGGAGGGCAAACACACACCCCTGGCCCCCATTTCCTTGTCTTGAGGCACTTCCCCGAATTGGGAGCATACCCTTTAAACCCGATTTTTTACTTTTATTTTTATAACATTCCATATCCCGGAAACCCCATTGGGGTATTCTTTTGTTTTTATTTAAACTTTTTTTTGTTTTATTTTCTTTAACCCCCATTTACTATGTAATGAAGAAAGTTTTTCAACAGGGTTTTTTTCATTTTAAAATTTAATTTACCGGGTGTTCTATTTTAGGTTTCCCCTTTTTAGAAAAATATATAAATTTTTATTAAATTTTTATTTATTTTTTAAAAATATAAAATATTATATATATTTTATGGGATTTAATTTAAGTAAGGGATTATATATTTGTAAAATTTTTTTTGTTTAAAAATATATAAATATATATATATTTTAAATTTTTATATATAATTTTTTTTATATATATTTTTTTATATTAAAAAAAATATATATTTTTTTTAAAAATTTTAAAAGCGGAAGGGGGAATTTGGGTGGCCACCGGGAAAACAATTATTAAATTTTAAACCAGCCAAAGGGGCGGAGGTTAAAATACCACCGGTGTTCACCAGGGCCCCCCCGAAAGTGGGAGGGTTGCGCGGCTAGGCTACCGGTCGCTTCCCCGACTGACTTTCTTGGGCGGGGGCCAGGGTAATGCGTGGTACAGAATAGATCTTGGGGACGTGCGGGGGAAACAGGAGGCAGGACGGGCGGGAGAGGTTCGTTGTCAAGACGAGAAGATCATGGCAGGGGCAAACGGCAAGGCAGGAAAGTAACAGGGAATGGGGACAAGGGTAGACAAACAACTTCTGAATACAGACAGCATCCCAAAGACACCAATGAACTGGCATGAGTGGGGGGAGGGGCTGCACAATAAAAAGGGTCAGCGGCCAACGATGGCCCAAAAAACCGGGGCGCCTTCCCTTAAATCCCGACCAGCCGTCGCGGCGCCCTAAAAGCGGGTACCGTGCAGCGGCTGTCAAACCGGGGCGTCAGCAAAGTCCCAGTATGGCGTAGGTAGACCTGGTGGAGGGTTTTTAATTTAGGGAGGCGACCCCAGGAGCAGGGGTTGGCTTTGCAGGAAAAACGAGAACCGCGGAACCCAACGTGACTTACCGTGCCCCAGCCAAGGTCGGGGTATGGGCCTAACCCGGGGGGCCCAGAAGGACGACGAGGGTCGAGGCAGGACAAAGTTGAAAGTCTCCTTGGAAAACCCCATCTGCAAAGGGGAGGGGGGCATGCGGGAACGGATAGCATCCCTTAAAAGGATTTCGCCCTGACCAACAGACAAACAAGGCTTCTGCAACAGAAAATCCTGGGAACGAAACCTGGACACAAGTTCGTGGTTATGAAATTTCCCCGCAACCGAATCAATAAAAGGGGGTGGCCCGAAAATGTTGCCGGGAAACACCAAAACTACGGGGATGGTCAGAAGGGGGGGAAGCCGCTGGAAAGGGAGCCAAACGTTTGGGAAATGGCGTGGACGGAAAAGACTTCCCCTTGAAACGGGGCTCTTGTTGCCCTTTTGCCAACTGAATATTTTACCGGGGGGGCTAAGTGGATTAAGTCATCCAAAGCAGTAGTAGATCCCGACGGCAACTCATCCTTGATTCGCCCGAGAACCCCTTCCGAATCGCCACCCAAAAAATTTGTTATTTTCCCCTCCAAATTTCCAAGGAGATTTCGAAACTGCAAGAATACTGACCGACGGGGGTTGCCCTGACGCAGCCGAGCTGCTCGGGGGCCCGAAAAAGTACGGCCTTTCCCAAAAGGGCAGGGCCCGGAGAAGGTTAAATCCGTCAGAGGTCCCCTCGATCCATATGGGTGGCCCAAGCCAAAGCTTCTCCCGAAAGAGACTGAATGAAAAGGGCCCCTTGCACGCCTGTAGGGGTTGATGCCCCCTCTCTCGAGGTGGATGGGCACGGCTGAGAAACCCCCGGGATTTCTGGGTCTCCACTTGCGTGAGGGGAGCGGCAGGCAGAAGGGTCCCGAAGGGGGGCAGTAGAGCAATGGAACTGGAGAAAGGATCAGGTGGGTGGCGGCAGCCGGGAGGTGGGGGGCCGCAGGTTCTGCATCAGGCCGCAGCTGGGGTCATAGTTGGTCTGCGGGGGGATGCCGTCGTGACACCCGGGGGTCGGGGGAAAGGGACCCTGGCGGAATCCCGGGGCCCTTTTCGTATGTAAGCGGAGGTGGATTCGCTGGACCCCCCGAAGCCCTGAAGTTAAGTCACGCCAGGGACGGGCTGTGTACCCCCGGGGTTCACCAGGGGCCCCCCGCAAAGCGGGGGTGGACTTGCTGCGGCGGGG
>JAODAL010071337.1:0-15563 GCA_025379985.1 Phyllomedusa bahiana
CTGCTTTCATCCTTTGAGTCTATGCCACTTATTACTTCACTGTCAGCCCCGGAGACGCTGCACTGAGTCCATAAGGTAATATAGCTGTCAGCCACTGATAAAGAAGTGCAACTCCCCCCTCTCTTCATAGTGGTACAGTCTATACAAAGACTGAAAGATGAAAGGAAAAGCTGTAAGGCTAAGTTCACATGGCATAATTGTGTGGCAGAATTACGCCACACAATTATGCCATGTGTTCGGGGGCT
The DNA here is from genome assembly GCA_025379985.1 of Phyllomedusa bahiana. Classification (NCBI taxonomy): domain Eukaryota; kingdom Metazoa; phylum Chordata; class Amphibia; order Anura; family Hylidae; genus Phyllomedusa; species Phyllomedusa bahiana. Next base: position 246 of record JAODAL010071337.1, read on the forward strand.
CGCGCAGGGCGGGGTTGGGTGGGGCGGTGGCGTGCATTACTCGCGGCGCGTAAACGCCGTGAATAATTGATATGTCACTTATCTTCCCACTTGTCGTATTGTACGAGCGGGGAGAGGAGGCGTAATCCATAGTTCTCTTTGAGAATTGTGGATTACCATAATTATTGGGACGTATTTTGCCCCATATTGAGCGCATTACGCTGCAAAAATATGTCCCAATTTAAGCCGGTGAACATAACTTAAGGATATGTTCAAACGGCGTGTTAAATATGTTTTTGGATCCAAAAAAATGCATTCAAAAGCGCTGCGTAAATTGCATCCAAAATGCATCCAACTTGCAGGTAAGTGTTTGGATGTGTTTTTGCTGCAAAAGAAACACATCATATAGTTTTCAATAGGGTTTCTGCTGCGTCAAACGGATCAAGAATTGACATGTCAATTCTTTGAACGGATCTGAAAGACCCATGTAAAACACGCATTGGCGATCACTTGCCTGAACCCCAGTGCGTGTTGTACATTGAAAGCAATGTAAATCACGCTGCACATTGTTAGATGTGCGTTTGGGTCAATTTAGGGTTTGAAACACGGATCCACACACACATCTAAGAAGCGGATCCAAAATGCCGTGTGAACATACCCTGAGGGCGACATGTATGATTTTTGGCACTCAGACGCCACATTTTATGCACATTATACTAGTGTAGAATGCGCCTGAATCTATGAACCAGGTCTATTGTGGGTCATAAATCAGGTTCCTTCTAGCGCAAAGACGACAATTCTGGCTCAGGTAACCACTTTTAAAGGGAAGCATGAGGAGGTGATTAGGATTGGTACATTTTACAGAAGGAGACTGAGTGGATCTATAGATTGGAAAGTATAGCTCTTTTTGGAATCAATGACTGCTTGACTTATACTTGCTTCATATAAAAAAAATGGTCTTAACTGTAATGTGTTTTTATTTCCCCTCCTTTTCTCTCTGTGCCCATTCTTAGTATATAGTATTTACCTGTAATACGGGCCAATAGTGCAGGCGTGGCTTGGAGCGCACACACTTCACATGCCCAGGGATACTGAGAATGTAAGGTTATGTTCACACAGCGTAATTGTGGTGCGCATTTCGCCACATATTTGTGCTTAATACGTGGCGAGATGCGCGCCGCAATTACGGTAATCCATAGCTCCATAGGATTACGCCTCGTCCCCCCGCGCGCACAATACGATGATATTGTACGTGCAGGGAGATAAGTGACATGTCAATTATTTGTGGCGATTACGCGCTGCGAGTAATGCATGTCAACAGGGCCAGCGGGCTGCCACCCCTCCCCCTCCCCGTGCTACGGTAAAGAGCTGCCATCAGAAATTTCAGGGCCCCATACAGTCAAAGTGTCTGGGCCCCACTCAAGAAAAAAAAAAAAAACACGGGAAGGATGGGGAAAAATTTAACTGCATCACTGTTACCGTGTTTACTGTGTGGTATCATTGACATGCAATTTTCATTTTGTGGGCCAGTATAATTCTTGCAGACCCACAATTTATATTTAGTCTTTGTCATTTTTTACATTTAAAAAAAAAAAAAAAAAAACAGCTAGGTGAGGGCTAAGTTTCTGTGGGATGAGCTTTATTTTTTTTTTTTTAACCATTTTAGGACACATGACTTTTTTTCCACTTTTTAGCAGAAATGAGGCAGCTAACAAAGAATTTTGGAGCTTCTGTGATTGCAAAAAAATATATACTTAATTACTTTAGTGATGCAGTATATTGTCATTCTAACGCTCTCCTATTACACAATGCTGCTAGAGTTGGCCCTTAATTGGAGTAAATGATACATCCTGCAGAGGTTTCTGTGAATTTAAAAAACAGAAAGTTCTGCAGGAGATAAATCAGACAGGAAAGTAAAGAGTTAAAGGGTTGTCTGGTTCTTTTTTTAATGTTAATAATGCTCACTATGGTCTGTACTGTATCTACAGACTTTATTGATGTGTTAGGCCTTTGAATATGCGTTTCACTTTTTTTCTATTATTATTATCATTATTATTATTATGTGTATATCCGTTTGGAACGCCATCACTTACTAAAGCATACACTACAGGAGTCCCGGCTGCTCATGTGCGCACCTATAGTGTATGCTAAATTAAGGGATGATATAACGAATGGCTATACATAGAATTAAAAAAAGTAAAAAACACATATTAAAAAGCCTAACACATCAATAAAGTCCATAAATGCAGCACATAGTGAGCCTCATTAATAAAAATAAATTCGGAAAACTCCATAAAGAAGCAAAATAAAGTAACAAATGAATAGTGTATGCCCTTACTTGCTCCTGAGAGATGGATGGCAGGGACGGCCTCCTGGATAGTCTTTCATTAGTATAGTAACCGCTAGACATGTCCTGTGACACCAACTGCGGCCACAGCGCATACACTGGGTCTGAAGCACTCGGACAGGGACACAGTGCTGTGGTGCCACCCAACTGTGCTTTGCCCAGCTAACAGTGCAGGAAGCTACCCTCTGAGCCCACTGCCAAACAGATGGCCACCATCACCTACATACACACTGTAAAAACACACTGTATACACATACATACTCTGCTATACAAACACACTGTATACACAGTACACTTTATACACACTGTATACACAGGACCCTATACAAACAACACAGTATACAAAGGACACTAAACACACTGTATACACAGGACACTATACAAACAACACTGTTTACACAGGACACTCTATACACTGTATACACAGGACACTCTACACACACTGTATACACAGGACACTCTATGAACACTGTATACACAGGACACTCTACACACTGTATACACAGGACACTCTACACACTGTATACACAGGACACTCTCCACACACTGTATACACAGGACACTATACAAACATGGTATACACAGGACACTCAATACTGTATATACAGGACACGCTACACACACTGTATACACAGGACACTCTACACACTGTATACACAGGACACTATACAAACAACACTGTATACACAGGACACTACACACTGTATACACAGGACACTCTACACAGGATACACAGGACACTCTACACACTGTATACACTGGACCCTACACACTGTATACACAGGACACTATACAAACACTGTATAGACAGGACACTACACACACTGTATATACAGGACACTCTACACACTGTATACTCAAAGCACTATACAAACAACACTGTATAGACAGGACACTACACACTGTATACACAAGGCACTATACAAACAACACTGTATACAAAGGACACTCTACACCATACTTGCCAACTTTTGAAAGTAGGAAAGTGGGAGATCTGAATGTAACAATTTGCATGACCATGCCCCTCTTGTTGATGAGCCACACCCCCTTTTAAAAAGCCACACCTACGCCATCTAACTGTGTTACGTCTCTGGATTAAAGCTAAATTAGGGTTTGGGCGTCACCCAGCTTTCCTGGACGGGTGGATAGCCTATTCGTTATCCAGGAGAGCTGGGAGATACTGTGCCTACACCTAAACCATTATATTACAATCAATATTTCCACCATACAGTGATTATACAGTGGTAGACACCAGTATACACAGGCTCTGCAGACATTTAAGTGATTACAGTGCAGTAACATGTAGGGACTCACCGGAGACGTCTCCCGTGACTGGAATTGTTATCTTTCCCTTTTGTTCTCCATCCTGTCCAGATGACTTCTTCTGACCACGACTCTTCCCTGCAAAATTTACAAACACCTTAGAATTCTATTTTTTCAGCACTTCCCTACCTGTAGACACCTCTGTACAAGCAACAAGGGGTGATAGGTGGGAAGTGTAGGTGGAAAGGTTATGGGGCGATAGGTGGAGTGATAGGTGGAGGTGAGAGGACTATGGGGTAATAGATGAGAAGGTTATGGGGTGATAAGTGGAGGTGAGAGGACTATTATTATTATTATTATTATTATTATCGTTTATTTTGGAGCGCCCTTGAATCCAGGGCGCTGTACATTTCAGGCGTACATAAATAACATTGGTCAGACAATTACAAAGTGACAATAAGTGACTAACAACTGGTACAGAGGGAGAGAGGTCCCTGCCCGTGAGGGCTTACAATCTACAGGGAAGGGGTGAAGAGACAGAAGGTGAGGGGCAGACATGTTTTGGGGCGGAGGAGTGCAACACGGTTAATGTTGGTTATAGGCAATCCCTGAAGAGGTAGGTTTTCAGGTTATGTTTGAAGCCGGTGAGAGAGGGGAGAGTCTTGAGGTGTTGGGGCAGTGAGTTCCAAAGTGTGGGGGAAAGCACGAGAGAAGTCTTGGAGACGTTATGTGAGGAGGTGATAAGAGGAGAGCAGAGGAAGAAGGTCCTGTGAGGAGCGGAGGTTGCGTGTGGGGTGGTATTTAGAGATTAAGGCAGAGATATATGAAGGGGAGAGGTTATGTAGAGCCTTGTAGGTCAAAGTTGCTAGCTTGAACTGGATTCACTGGGCAATAGGTAGCCAGTGAAGGGATCGGCAGAGGGAGAGGCAGGGAGTAGCGAGGAGAGAGGTGAATCAGACGGGCAGCAGAGTTAAGGATGGTTTGGGGGGAGCGAGGGTGCTAGCTGGGAGGTCACAGAGGAGGATGTTGCAGTAGTCGAGGCGGTGAGATGACGAGGGCATGGACCAGCATTTTTGTGCTTTCAGAGTTAAGAAATAGCGGATATTCGGGAAATACTTTTTAGGTGGAGGTGACAGGCAGAGGTGAGGGTTTGGATGTGCGGTTTGAAGGACAGATTTGGGAGTCAAAGATTACCCCAAGGCGCGGACCGGGGTTGCGGTGAAGAGTGAGCCATTAACGTGATAAAAGACGGGGAAGAGGGAGTGGGAGGGGGAAGATAAGGGTTTCAGTTTTCTCCACGTTAGTTTTGGGAAAACGGAGGAGAAAAAGGAGGAAAGGAGGACGACAGTCAGGGTTTCCGGGAAGAAGAGATTACATCTGGGCCGGAAGTAGATTGGGGTACACACATATGGGTTTAAAAGCCTGTGTGCATGGGGGGGATGGGGTAAAAGGTTAGGGGTTTTAGGGGGTATGGGGTGTTGTATTTTGTGTTAGTACTAGACAAACACAATGGGGGGGGAATTTGGGAGAAGGGGAGTACAGAGCACGCTTACAATCTCTTTGGGGCACATAGGACCACCCCCCGGGAATTAGCTACGCGCGCCTGCACCCCCCAAAACTATTGTGTAGGCTGAACCCGACTCTGAAACCCCTAAAACTTTTGCGGGAAATGAGTTCAGGGAATGCAGGAGATGGATTTTGTACTTATTTTTTTTTTTTTATGTCTTATTTCATACGGGTTTTTTCCCTTTACTATGTCGGACTTTGGATTATTGGACCAATGTGGATTGATTCTTTAATAAAAGGGGTGAAGGAGGTTTGGAGAGGATTAATTTGATAAAAGTTTTTTGTGTAATTGCGTCCGTGTTTTTTTTTCCATTTAATTTTCATTTAATAATGGCGTATCTGACGACCTCTCCATTACTACCTCGGGTTTATTTAACCAGCAGTTTTTTTTTGTCATCCCTAGACTACAAAGCCCCGGCACTATTGCCCCAAACCAAAAACCGGGGGTACTGGAAACCCATAAACCGTCGAAGTGGACCCCAAAGTGATGGCCCCCTTCTGAGGCCTGCGGGTTTTGGGATTTAAATTGTAACCTACAGTGGGCACCTGCTGTAATGATTAAGGGATCCCATGTCTGATTCTCATTAAATAAAAAAAATTTCAGAAAAAAAACATTTTTTGGGGTCCCCCCCATTTTTTCCCTAACTACCAAGGGAAAACCGACAGCGGCAGCGATACACAGAATGGGAAGAACCTCAATACTGGCCTTCCCAAACTAAAATCCCGCCTGACTCCAGAAGCCCTCAAAACAAAGGGTCCAAACCCGACGGGTTTCCGGCTCTTCCCAGACCCCGGTGCTTTTGGGACTGGGGGAAAAGTGACATAGGGGGTTTTTAAACAGCCCCTTTGGGCTACAAAAACACCACTGGCGACACCAAGCCCGAGCGATAGTAGTGGAAACAAATGTCAATACCTCCACTACATCAAAGAATTATATTTAAAAAAAAACAAAAATACAAATTGCACAAAAAAACTTTTATTTAAAAAAACACTCCCCGACCCCAGCCCCCTTTAACCATTTATTTGAAAAAAAAAAATCCAAGGGTTAATCCAACAAATCCCGGGCCGACAAGTCCCCAAAAGGGAAAAACCCGTAAATAAACAAACATTGCACCTATTCATAAACCCCAAAAAACTGGCTGCACCCCCGCCCCCCCCCCCCCCCCCCCTCCCCAGGTAATATCCCCTTTTCCCTGATAGGGAAAAAGGGGGGCCACCTTTTGGGGGGTGGAGTGTCCCCCCCATTTTCCTATCTGAATGGCTATTGACATAGGGCAATCACCAAGTCTTTCCCTGCGCCTTTCTCCCGCTCTCGAAACCACCAAAGACAGAAACCCCAGGGGGGGGGGGGGAAAACAGGGCAAAGGGACAGGTACAAAGGGCAACTCCCCCCGGGGACTGAAAACCACCCCTGCACCGCCAAAGACAGATCGCAGGGGGGAGGAAAACAGGGGAGCAGAGGGGGAACTTACCCTTTTGGCCTTCTCCTGCCCATTGAGACCGCTAGAGACAGACCACAGGGGAAGGAGAAGGGGCGAAGAAAAGTGGCAACCCACCCTTGCAATTCAAAACACACACCCCCTCCCACACACACTCAAAAACCACAACCCCTCCCCCACAGCTCAAAAACCCCCCCTCGCCACACGGGAAAAAAAACAACACCCCCTCACACTACACGAAATACACACACACACCCCCCGCACCACAAAAATCACACAAACAACACTCGCACGCACACTGTAATACACAAACACACCACTCACACTTTCACTGAAATACACACATACCCCTTGCACACACACTGAAATACACAAACAAACCCCTCTCACACACACTAAAATACACACACACTCCTCGCACACACACAGAAATAAACACACACCCCTCGCATGCACAGTAAAATACACAAACACCCCTCGTACGCACACTAAAGTACACACACACACCTCGCACACACACACTGAAATTCACACACACTCCTCGCACACACGCTGAAATACACACACACCCCTAGCACTCACACTGAAGCATGCACACCCATCCACCACACACACACACTGAAGCACGCACACCCATCCCCCACACACACACTGAAGCATGTACACTCCTCCCCACACACACTGACACCGCCTTCCCCTACACACACACTGAAGCACGCACACCCATCCCCCGCACACACACTCTGCCACAGTCCACCCCCGCACACACACGAACGCACCTCAAATTTCTCACACACACCACCACATCCTCCCCTGCCACCACTGAAGCATTACACACCCCCTTTAAAACCCCTTGCCCACCCACCTCCCTTGCCACACACTGAAGCATGCACATTCCCCCCTCACACAAATTCGCAACCCCCCTCCCCTGACACACACGAAGCTCACTCCCTCCCCTCACACACACTGCCACAGTCCTCCCCTGCGCACACACTGAAGCATGCACACTCCTCCCTTCACACACACTCTGCCACCGCCCTCCCCTGCACCACGAAGCATGCAACCCCCTCCCCCCCTCACACACACTCTCCACAGGCCCCCCCTCACACACACTGAACATGCACACCCCTCCCTCCACACCCTTCCAGCCTCCCCCGCACACACACTGAAGCATCCACCCCTCCCCTCACAAAACTCTGCCCCAGTCCTCCCCCCAACACAACCGCCACCCCCCCCCCCCTGCACTACACTAACATGCAAACCCTCCCCTCACACACACTCTTCACCCACCCCCCAACACACACTAAGCAGACATCCCTCCCCTGAACACACTCTGCCACAGTCCTCCCCTCGCACACACGAAGCAGCACACTCTTCCCCCCAACACACTTGCCACCCCCTCCCTGCATGCACACTGAAAACATGCACATTCTTCCCACCACACACTCTGCCCCAAAACCTCCCCCGCAGCACCATTGAAGCATGCCACCCCTCCTCTCACAACACCTGCCACCCACCTCCCTTTGGGACACACTGAAACATGCACACCCTCCCCCCCCCAAACACACCTGCACAGGAGGGTGGGTGGCACACACTGAACAGCACACTCCTCCCCTATACACCCCCTCCACATCCTCCCCCCCGCCACAAACTGAAGCATGCACACCCCTCCCCCCACACACACTCTGCCACACTCCTCCCCTGCACACACACAACCAGAAAAAACCCTCCCCCCCCACACCTCCCGCCACATCCTCCCCCGCACACACACTGAAGCAGCACCCCCTCCCTCACACACACTTTCCACATCCTCCCCCTGCACACACACTAAGCATGCAAAATCCCCCCTCACACACACTCGTCACCCACCCCCCCTACCACACACGAAGCATGCACACCCCTCCCCTCACACACACTCTGCCACAGTCCTCCCCTGCGCACACACTGAAGCATGCACACTCTTCCCCTAACACACACTTGGCCACTGCCCTCCCCTGCATACACACTGAAGCATGCACACTTCTTCCCATCACACACACTCTGCCACCCACCTCCCATGAGCACACACTGAAGCATGCACACCCATCCCCTGCAAACACACACAGCGCAGGGAGGTGGGAGGCACACACAGAAGCAGGCACACTCCCCCCTCAACACCCCTGCCACATCCTCCCCTGCACACCCCCCTGAAGCATGCACACCCCCCCTCCACACCCACCTCCCACACCCCCCATGCAAAACAAACTGAAGCAACACACCCCTCCCCCACACACCTCTCCTCTCCTCCCCCCTGACACACACCCAACGCATGCACACCCCTCCCCTCACACACCCACTCTGCCACAGTCCTCCCCTGCACCACACGAACATCACACCCCCCCCTCACCACACACTCGGCCCCCATCCTCCCTGCACACAAACTGAAGCTGCACACCCCCCCCCCCTCAACACACTACAAACCCGCCACAGTCCCCCCTGCACACACACTAAACATGCACACCCCCCCCCACACCCACACCTCTGCCCAGTCCCCCCTCACACACACAAAGCAGCAAAACCCCCCCCCCACACACACAACACTCTGCCCCATTCCCCCACCACCCAAAAAGCATGCACACCCCTCCCTTCACACACACACGCCCCAGCCTCCCTGCACACACACTGAAGCAGCACATCCCCCCTCACAAACCCTTGCCACAGTCCTTCCCTGCCACACACTGAAACATGCACACCCCCCCCACACACACACTCTGGCCCCGTCCCCCATCACACACACTGAAACATGCACACCCCTCCCCCCACACACACTCTGCCACAGTCCTCCCCTGCACACACACTAAAGCATGCACACCCCTCTCCCCACACACCCGCCCCTCCTCCCTGCACACACACTGAAACAGGGACACCCCCCCCCCCCACACAACACTCTGGGCCAAAATCCCCCCTGACACACACGACATGCACACCCCCCCTTACACACACCCGCCCCAGTCCTCCCCTGCACACAAACCCAAGCATGCACACCCTCCCCTCCACCTTCTGCCACCTCCTTCCCCCGCACACAAAACGAAACATACCTCATACCCTCACAAACACTCTGCCACCCACCTCACCTGCGCACACTCACCTGTCTCGCTGCTGGTTCTCAGTTCGAGAGAGGGGGCGGAGCTTCGTGGGTCCCGCTAAGCCTCCCCCCCTTCCCAGTAGTGCTCGGGCTCCGCTCTCAAGTAGCTTCCTATGAAGCTACGAAGCATTGGGCCGGCCCCAGCCGAATGGTGGCTTCAGGGGGGGGGTTAGGAGATTACCCTGACCTCCTTACACAAAATAACCTCCGGCGCTCTTTAATGTGGGAGTTGACAAATCAAACGGGGGTGGGGGCGGGGCACCCCCCATAGGGGGGGACCCGCCAAAAACGGAAAGGTTGGCAACTATTCTACACACGAAAAACAGGGCACATACAAACAACACTGTATACACAGGGCACTCAACCGTATACAAGGGGCACTAAAACACACGTATACCAGGGCACTCTATACACACTGTATACCAGGGCGCTCCACCACACTGTAACACAGACACCCAAAAAACATGGTATACACAGGGCACTCAATACTGTAAAAACAGACACTCCCCCACACTGTAACCAACACAATACATGGTATAAAACGACACCTACACTGTATACACAGGACACTCTACACTGTGTACACAGGACACTCTACACACACTGTGTGCACAGGACACTCTACATACACTAAACACAGGGCCCCTCACACACTGATACACAGACACACACACACTGTATACACAGGACACAATACAAACAACACTGTATAAACACGACACTCTATACACACTGTATACACAGGACACTAAACACACTGTATACACAGGGCACTATACGAACAACACTGTTTACCAACACTCTATCACGTATACACGGACACTCATACACACTGATACCAGGGCACTCTAACACACGTATACACAGGGCACCTACCCCCCACTATACACAGGACACACATACACCTATCCAGACAAATCTACACACACTGTATACCAGACCCATATACACTGTATACACAGGACACTCTACACACACTATACACAGGACACTATATACACTCTATACACAGGACACTCTACACACACTGTATACACAGAACACTATACACACACTGTATACACAGAACACTATATACACAGGCCACTCTATACACTGTATACACAGGACACTCTATACACACTGTAAATACAGGACACTATATACAGTGTATACACAGGACACTATACAAACAACACTGTATACACAGGACACTATACACTGTATACACAGGACACTCTACACACACTGTATACACAGAACACTATATACACAGGACACTCTACACACACTGTATACACAGAACACTATACACACACTGTATACACAGAACACTATATGCATTGTATACAAAGGACACTCTACATACACTGTATACACACAAATATAAACACACGGTATACATATGCACACTGTATACACACACACTATATAAACATATATTGAATATACATACACTCTAGATAAATAAGTCTACTGCTTTTTCAATCATACTCCCTGCGCTAGCAAGCTGTGCAGGGCTCTTCGTGCAGCCAGACCTCGGCCCCTCTCCTCTTGCGGCCCGGCCGCGGACCCTCTCCTCTTGCAGCCAGGCCTCCTACCCTAACTCGTCCTCCAGGCAGGCCCCGGGCAGTCTCACATTGTGCAGGCAGGGTCCGGGCCCTCTCTCCTCTTGCATCTTGCAGGCGGGCCCCAGGCAGACTCTCTGCTTCCTGCCAGGCCCCTCTCTCTTTTATTGCAGGCAGGCCCCGGGCCCTCTCACCTCCTGCAGGCGAGCCCCGGGCATTCTCTCTGCCTTCATCCAGGACCCGGCCCTCTCTCCTCTTGCAGGCAGGCCCCAGGCCCTCTCACCTTCTGAAGCCGGGCACCGGCAGTCTCTTTTCCTCCAGACAGGCCTCGGGCCCTCTCTCTGCTAGGCTGCGCTGGGCCTTTTTTCTTCCGACACCCAGGCCACGCCGGGACCTTTTTCTCCCTCACGCTATGTCCACTATTTTTACTACCTCCTGTACTGCCTTAACAGCGGCCCTGCTTCAGGAGTATGTGCTGATCGGCGCGTCCTGAAAAACACAGCATATTGTGGCGCATACTGTGCGCACCGCAATTACGCCATGTGAACATACCGTAATGGTCTCCTACCACAGGAAGTGTGTGCACTTCCAGTTAGGTTATTAACAGCCCGGTGTTGGCTGGGATGAACTTGGGGTGTGTTCCATAGTGGAACGCATGGATCATTGGCTTACACTTATCCTAATAGTCGCTACTAGATCTACGTGGATTGGTATATATCAGATAATTGAATACCATTACCAGCAATCATTGATCTATGGGGACAAAAAACCTCTGGGAATCTTATTAACACATCAATATTTTTTTTTACTTACATGTAGACCCGGCTTCTTTTGTGAGGAGGCCAGCAGACCTTGATGGCTGTGTGTGGAGTTATTTGAGGGTACACCAAAGTTGCACTGTTATGTCAGCTGTATACTGACTACTTTATATTGTATCAAAGAGTCACATTTTTAGTGTTGTCCCATGTAAAGATTTAATATAATATTTACAAAAATGAGGAGTGTACTCACTTTTGTTAAATACTGTACAAAAATCCTGCCATATGAAAGTATCCTAATGCTACCTAAATTACTTTTACCCAAGTTATACTTGTAAAGTTTAAAAATGTATAATTTGCTTGTAGTGGTTTTCCACAAGTACTAATTTGCTAGTAGATCATATCCTCATTGTACGATAATCAAATTCTGTACTTTCTGAATACACTTTTAAAGATGATTCTCATTCATGCTGAAATTATGAATCTCATTTTTTTCCCATTCAAAAAAAAGGTTTTTTTAAGGTATAAAGTTTTACAAAGCAAACGTAAAATAAAAAACAAAAAGAAATTACATAGAGCGAAATAACACTCATGCGCGAAATTCCGCACATCTAGAACATAAGGTAGTGACATTGATAATATAACGAATGCATAGTAGTAGCATTGAGAAATAGATAAGTGCAAAGCACAACCTTGTCACTATGTTACAAAAGAACAAGTGGTGCAATAAGCACCCATTAAAAAAAAACTAAAATTCACCATCAAGCATGGAAGAGCAATAAGAACACACACACAAAAAAAAGAAAAGGGGGTGGGGAGGAAGACGTACAACGATTAGTAGGTCACAACAGGCCTGTGTCAGGTCCCCACTTCAACCTCCAAAGCTGGCGCACCTCCACCTTTTAGATAGAAGATCGCCAAGGATGCCCGTCCAATACAAAGGTCTATCCCCCAGGAACCACTACAACACTCCTGCCATGAATCTCATTTTTTGTAGCACTGTAATTTTACCACAAAAATCTTCTGATGAAGAAAGTAGAATAACTGCTTTTATAACCAATATGTTTAGCTAAAATTTCATTGTTATATAGCTATAGAAATAAAGATCATTTAATATTACCTCATCTATTGTTCTCCTGAACAAAACAGTTAAAGCTTAACAACAATATAAAATTGTAAATACATAGAGTATTTACAATTGTCTTACATTAAATCAGATCAGTAATCGAACATGATTGATGTGGCTGATAACTGCAAAACAATAGAATGTGCTCTTTAAATCAAAGAGGTACACAGGAAATGACTCATTATGAGCAATTAGCAGGTTTCTTTTATTCAGTGTTGATAATATATTAACTTCCACTTCTCTGAGCCATGAAAGTGTTAAAACTGAATGAAAATCAGATGCTGAATTTAATATTGTAGTCTACTTGGAATGTGGATTAAAAAAATAATATTGCAAGGGTTGCTATAGCAACAGTGTTTTGTTCACACCAGTGGGCCATTGTCTGCAAGCTAATAGCTGCTCACTTACATCACCTAATCAATCAACATGCTGGGAACAACTTAGAATATCGGAAATATTACCTTGCATGTAGTATCACATTGAAACACAACAAGACTTACAGACCTTCAAAGAAAAGAGGAACTTTTTACTGTACTTGTACATGATCCGTGGTGCTAATATAGTTTGTATTATGTACTCCTCAACACGGAAATTGCAACACCGAGAAAGAAAAATCTTGAAACTTGAAGCATAAGGATTGACATGCAAAAGATAAACAATGGAAATAAAACATTCCAAACTATCAATGATGTTATCAATTTTTTAGTATGGAGCATACGCGCCATGCACAGAAATACACAATCTCACACTCTTCTCCATGGTATCAATGAGGTTATTAAAGGGAACCTGTCACATAGTTTATGCCCCCCTTGCTGAGGGCAGCACAAGCTACTGACAGACATGCTGTTTCGAGCACTGTGTCCCTTATTATGTAAGATAATGCTCATATCTTATTAATGAGCATGTGTTAGCCCCGCCCACCTGGCAGTTATTCACATGCTTCGACCTATTCAAAGTAATAGATTATTCAGTTGTGGGGTGGGCAGGCTAGAGTCTGGTGGGTGGGGCATGAAAAAATTGACTCTTTTTATGACTCTTTTCTGGCTGAAAACTGCAGATTTGAGCATTAAATACTCTAAAACTGCAGCATCTTACACAATAAAGGACACAGCACTGGAAACAGCATGTCTGTCACTACCTTGTTCTGTTTTCAGTAAGGGTGGCATAAAGTATATGACAGGTTCTCTTTAAAAGGAGTGCGTCATCAAAAAATTACTATTTTTTTTACTTTTCAGATCACTATCAATATTTTTAAAACATGCTGAAATCATGTAGATTTCACATTGGCGATTAAGCCAAAAAATATTTGGACACTTTCTGTTCTGTAGAGGAAACTTTTCAGCAAACTTTTTATCAGCATAGGCAGGATTACTTTAGGCCCCTGGAAATGGCAAAGGGGGAGACAAGCCTGAGTGGTTGATGCTTGATAGTAGTTGCACAGTACAGGTGTCTCCAGGCTCTCTCCCTTGGATGCAGCACTACAGTGGAATAGGAAATGCACATGAGTCTTTAAGTGGTCTGGACAAGTTCCTTGGGGTACTCCCTCTGGTGTTTGGCGGGTGTATTAGTGCAGCTTGGCCAGGATGTACCCAAGATGGTGGTGGTTGGTGCAGTTGTGCAGAAACACACAGAAGTGATTTATTTGATAAAATAAGGCCCGTCTTTACTAAAGATAATTAACTTCTAAGCAGCAAAATAACAGGATTGCAGTTCCTATAAACAATTCTCCCAATCCACACTAAAATGCCCAGCAGAGTGATAAGTCAGGAGCTCCTTACCATAGCAGCAATATGGTGTACCGATTGAGAGTAGTGGTCTGTATCCCCCTGGTAGCAGACTTGAAGTGTCCCAGTGTATGGTGACAGCCTATTACTCCTTCTCCTATTGCAGGTTGTGGTAGAACCCCTGGGATCTATGGTACTTCACATTGAACTCTCTCTAGTATTGTTGTGGACCTAGAGCTGGTCACCCAAGCTGGCAGCTTTCTTTCTTCTGAGCTACCCTCAAACATCGGAGCTTCAAACCAGCCTTCCTCACCTTACTTATTACTCATTTCATAGACTGAGCCCAACTGACCTTCCTTCCTTCAACTGCCTCCAAACTCCCCTTCTGGGTTTGACCCTCCCCCCCCCTTGTTCACTCAGGGGGCTAGGTGTTTTAAAACACTTG
>JAODAL010071338.1:0-15563 GCA_025379985.1 Phyllomedusa bahiana
GTGTTGGGGGGCGAAAATATGATTGGGAACGTTTTTTCCCAAAGGCCGGGGAAAACATAGATCCACGGAATGACTGCAGAGGGGACCCTTAAATAGGGGAGGCGTCATGCAGACAACCAATGATAGGGACACTGTCCCTTAAATTTAGGGAGAACCGCGCGCGCGCGGCTAGGGAACGGGCACACCCGCAGCCTGGCCGGCAGGAGACTCGGGGGGACAGGAACGCGCCGGGAAAAGTTACCAGCAGGGCGAACCCCGGCTCCGTCCCCGGCCCAGCGGCAGCACCCACCCGGCAGGCGCCCGGGAGGGGGACCACGGGTGCGCCCGCGGCCCGCGGGCCGAGAAGCGGGGGTCGCCGCTACACAAATATAATCATTTTCTCCAAGTTATCTAAGAACTGCGGTCTTTTCAGACAATTGACCATCACGGATAGAAATAGAAATTTTTTCTACAGACTATGGAGTAAATGTGGTATCTTCCCACAACTGACAACTAGGAGAACAAATAGATTAAACTCTATAGAACAGATGAATGTAGCTATGTATGATGCAGAAGTTCACCCCACAACACTGGGCCCCCACCCCTCCTATGGCAGGCAAAGCAGAAAAAAGGGTGCTATTTCACCATGGTTTGAGACGATAAATATGAGTAATATAAATGCTGACTTGCACCCCACAAGAAAGGGACACCCTGAACTCTGTGCTGGCAGCTGGCAACGCAGAAATAATATTGGGTTTTGGAATTGTGTTGGAATTGTGGCAGAAGCCCAATGGGTGACCTCTGGCAATCCTTATTTACCACCTCACCAATGCCTGTAATGCAGGGCACAAATCAGACACACAGAGACCAGCTTAAGATCATGGTCCACAACTATCTGTGTCTCAACACCGATGTTTTTGGACATGTTCCGGACCCAATCGACTTCTGGGTATCCAAAATGGATGAATGGCCCGAGCTCGCCATAGAGATGTTATCCTGCCCAGCAGTCAGCGTCATCTCTGAGCGGACATTCAGCACAGCCGGAGGAGTGATAACAGACAAACGTGTCCAGCTTTCCACAGAAAATGACTTTTATCAAGATAAATCAGGCGTGGATCTCTGCAGATGTTGTTGCCCCAGTTGCCAAAGTCACCGATTAGTAGCCGATCTACTTCACATTCCTCTTCCCAAAGAAATGGTCCTCTTGAAAAATGTTTTTTTAAAATGCTCATTTCTTAATGCAAATTGTATTCAGACAACAATTGTACACGTTTTCTTGAAAAAACCTTATTCCAATTACTCATTTCTTCATGAAAATTTTAAGCACTGTCAATGGTTTTGGGCTCATGGTGCTGTAAAAAAAACAGCTATAATCCAGATCCTATTGTAAAAAATGTTTCTAACAGCCATTTTTTTTGTCGTAGAAAATTGTGCCATGCTCAAATATGCATAGGGAGCGTGGTTTGGTCTTCATACAATGCAGATGACAGCCGTCGGTACTAGAATCGCTTCACACTTCACTTCTCTAGGCAGTTACAGGGGAAAAACTGACCAAATAACTGAAGTGGGAACGCAGCCTGACAAGGTAATATCAGCGCTAGCTGGAAAGAACCAAACTGAGGGCTAAGATCGTACTATAATAATAATCTTTATTTATATAGCACCAACATATTCCACAGCACTTTACAATACAGAGGGTATAAGCACAGACAAACCAGACATTATGTTATAAAAAAGCTACGTACAAATCAGACATGAGGTGTGAGGGTCCTGCTTGCAAGAGCTTACAATCTATTAGTGCTTGGTTTACAATGGTCCAGCCATGTTACATAAATATGGGGGTTGAAAACATAAAAAGTGGAAGAACCTACCATCCCAACCATACCTCTATATACAGATAAGTGCCTGTGGGTGCCAAAGTGCAGGAAGTGACGAATGTGTGACAGAATTTGGAGGGTTAACAATTAGGGATCTTGGTAGGCTTGTCTAAGAAGATGAGTTTTCAGTGCGCACTTAAAACTGTGAGGGTTGTGAGTGTGCCTGATCACAAGGGGTAACAAAGAACACAAAAGTAGGTTCCTGTAGCAGGCACAGGTCGCAGCACAGTAAGGGGACGTCACAGCAGGGGTCACCCCGCGAGGCCAGAGCTTCCGGTGTCATCTAGCGGTCGTGTGTTGACCACACACTAGATCATACACTTTCTCCCAGATGACATCTGACAACCCCGGCAAAGAGTCGGTGCATCTGTAAGACACAACACTGTCCCGCATAAGCGTTTGTTAGGTAAACTAGAATCCATTGGGTTAGAGATAACAGTGTGTAATTGGATTAAAAACTGGCTGCTGGATCGTACTCAGAGAGGGGTGGTAAATGAATCCTACCTGAGTGGTCCCCGGTTGAGAGTGGTGGCCGCAGGGCTCAGTATTGGGTCCTCTCTTATTTAATGTATTTATTAACGATATAGTGGAAGGGATCAATACTAATACATAAACATAGAAAGGGATTCTTTACTGTAAGAGCAGTGAGACTATGGAATTCTCTGCCATAGGGACTGGTCATGGTGAATTCAATAACCGAGTTAAAAAAGGGGTTTTGGGGATTCATTTCCCTGGAGCGTAATAAAATAACAAGTTATAGTGACTAGGATTCAGGAGAGGGTCATTGATCCAGGGATTTTTCTGATTGCCAATTGGAGCAGGAGGAATTTTCCCTAAAAGAGGACAATTGGCTTCTACTCATTGGGGTTTTTGCCTTCCTCTGGATCAACACCTTAGCACAACAGGCTGAACTAGATGGACGACTTGTCTTTTTTTAGCCTTACAAACTATAAACTATCAATAGCACGGTTTCGATTTTTGCAGATGACTCCAAGCTATGTAGGGTAGTGCAATCTATGGAAGATGCTCATAAATTGCAAGCAGACCGGGACCACTGAGTGCTTGGGCATCCACTTTGCAAAGGGGGTTCAATGTGGAAAAATGTAAGGTCTGCATCTGGGGAAAATAATATACAGGCATCATATGTCCTAGGGGGAGAAAAACTTGGAGAATCGCTTGTTGAGAAACATCTGGGCATTCTTGTAGATCATAAACTACAGAACAGCATGCAATGTCAATCAGCTGCCTCTAAGGCAATTAGGATATTGGCGTGTATTAAAAGAGGCATGGACTCGCGGGGACAAGGATGTCATCTACCGCTGTACAAAGCATTGGTGCGACCTCACTTAGAATATGCTGTTCAGTTCTGGGCCCCCGTTTTATAGAAGAGATTAATAGAGCTAGAGAGAGTACAAAGACGAGCAACCAAACTTATAAGGGGAATGGAGCATCTTAGTTATGAGGAGAGGTTAGTAGAATTGAACTTATTTAGTCTGAGAAAAGACGGCTTCGGGGGGACATGATTGATTTACATAAATAATAAAATGGTCCCTACAAAAGTATGGGAAAAAATTATTTCAGGTGAAGCCCCCTCAAAAGACAAGGGACATTCCTTCGACTAGAGAAAAAAGATTTAATTCCAGAGGAGAAGGGCGTTCTTCACTGTAAGAACTGTTAAATCGTGGAATAGCCTGCCTGAGGAGCTGGTCACAGCAGGAACTGTAGAGAGTTTCAAGAAAGGCTTAGATACCTACCTGGAACTAAAGAATATTAATGCGTACTTTAGCTAGGTAAAATTCTGGATCCTGGCCGGTGGGGGCTCGGGGGTTCAGATATAGGTCTATACTGGAGCAGGTTGGTTCTTTGCCTTGTGGGTTTCGGGCATTAACCAGAGGAGAGCCTGGGCTTTAAGTCCTGTCTCTCCCCTCACCCACATTTCCCCCTGTGAACTCATGGACATATGTCTTCTTTCAACCTACTAACTATGTAACTATGTAACTATGTAACAACCTTTAGTTGGCATTGCCCAGGAGCAGGTCAGGGGCCCTCACCTGTCCTCAACCCGCCTCTGTCCCGTTCGGTTCCCACAGCCAGAGAACTACTATGCGCTGTGGGCTCTGCGTCACTATACAGTGAGGAAGAACTATTTGAGGACAGC
Organism: Phyllomedusa bahiana; assembly: GCA_025379985.1. Classification (NCBI taxonomy): domain Eukaryota; kingdom Metazoa; phylum Chordata; class Amphibia; order Anura; family Hylidae; genus Phyllomedusa; species Phyllomedusa bahiana. The sequence goes on from JAODAL010071338.1 coordinate 4,015, forward strand.
TGGCATCAAAGAGGTGAGGAAGAAGCGGGCATGTAGTTATGAGGAGAGTGGTATGGGGGGTTATGTTGCGAGCGGTCAGGCTCTGTACAGCAACACCGTTGAGGAGGACAGCGGTGACAGGCAAACACTAATCGATGTAGCCAATCGCATTTTGGAGCCGGGTTAAGCAAGCAAGGCTGGGACAAGGTATTCTGGTGCCCTAGTTAAGGCATAAAGTGCCCCCCCAAATGGAAAATTCAGCCCACTCCATGCCTCCTTGCGCCCCCTTTTCTGCCTGGGATGAAGTGGCGCCCTAGGCGGTCATCTACCTTCGACTACCCATCATCCCGGCCCTGGAAGCAAGGGCTTCATCATTATCATCGGGATAAGAGAGCGGCAGCTTGCGTGTCAGGCAGTGGCATAGCCGGCAAGTCGGTAGTGTGGCCGGGAGCCAAACGGCCACGATTTAGACCACCTACTTTGCAGGTCCCAGAAAGTAGCAGCGCAGGGGCTCACCGAGGCAGCGAGGGTAACAGTCAGTGTGGAGCATTGGTGGTAAAATCACCTACTCGGCGGTGTGGCAGTTTTTTGACAAGACACCAGAGGAGGCGAACATGGCTTTAGGTAGAATCTGTGGGCAGAAAGTAAAGCGTGACCAGGGACCTAACGTTGGCACCACAGCCCTGCATCAACATGCAGCGTCACCATACAGTGGCCTGGGAGAAACGTGTCTCAGATGTGGTGGTCCATCCTGTCGCAGCAACAGCAGCAGCACCCAGTGGCACGCCTCCCATTTCAGGCAGTCAAGGCTCCACCACCTCTGCCGAAGACAACTGCCTGTCTTTCACATCATCTACCGGTCCAGATGCTCCTGCTCCTCGCCACTCATGGTGCCAGCAGTCGTTCACCGAGACGATTGCCAAGAGACAGCAGTATGCGTCTATATCTAAGTACAGAAGCTGGCCGTGCTCCTGTCCAAGTTGGTGGTACTGCTGTCCCTCCCTTTTCAAGTGGTGGACTCTGCACCGTTCAGAGAACTGGCCAGAAAACTTTGCAAGCACTTTAGACATTCCTACACCACCAGGCACACCCTCATTGAGCTGAAAAGAACAGAGAAACTATGAACAGAGAAAAACAGGGAGAAATCGATGAACAGAGAAAGGCCATTAATGAGTTCTTGATGATCCAAGGGGACAGGGATCCACTGTGCAATTTTTATGTCAGCCAGTGGCAGCTCATGTAGGACACCTGCCGTTTGCACAGACCCTTTGAGGAGGCCACGTTATTTGTCAGTCGCCAGGACTACGGATTGAATAACATCATTCCACTGCTTCATGTCTTGGAACAGATGCTGAAAAATCTGTCTGGTCAGAGGACTGGAGATGTGGCGACTACATCTCATGGCCACATGAGTTCAGTGGGAGCTGAACTGGAGGAGGAGGAAGACATTCGAGCACAAGCAGTGTCTGGCAAAATGAATGGTTTTTTTATTCAGGTGACAGGAGAGGAGCAGGAGCAGCCGGAGGATTAGGAAGACAGCTGAATTGTCACCATCCAAAAGAGGGATGACACCCTCTTGGACCCTCATTACGGGTCCCAAATAGGGGTATTTTTCCACCGGCCAAGACAGAGGAACAAACTCAAGTACTATAGAGACATCCTATGTAGTCAGTTGACCGCTGCCTATCTGTACCATGGTCCATCCTCTAGCAGGTCTGACCGGGTGGTTCATCAGCACTTATGTCCCACTTCCACGGCTGCTGTGGGGGCATGGGGGGTTAGGAGCAGTACCAGCTCCATCAGCAGCAATCTGAGTCTGGAGTTGTTGATGAGCAGCTTTCTTCACCCCCTAGTGATTTAGGTACCCACCAGCAGCAGCACCTGGAGCAGACCCTGAACCCTGGATTCTCCTGGCTACCTGCCTCAGCTACTATTCTGATGCTGCCACCCGCCTGATACCCCACATCTGTTGCCAGCTGCTCCTTCAACCACCCACAATCTTTACCAGTGACTCCCCACTCTTCACTGGGCTATTATGTAGCCTTCTGATGCTGCTGCCACATACTCAGGTCTCCTTGTGCTGCTGCGGTCATCCCCAGGCTATGTCATCATGTCACTCTCTGGTTTGATGTTGCTGTTACTGCCACCTCCTCATTATGTCACCCAGCTGCCGCCACCTCAAAATTATGACATTGTGCCACTCTCTGGCCTGCTGTTGCTTCTGTTGCTGCCCCCACCTCCACACTGTGTACTTGTGCCAGTCTCTGGCCAACTTCACAATCTTTCAGTTGCCACTCTGTGGCCTACTCATGCTGCTGCTAACTGACCACTTTCTCAGTCGGCCACCCTCTGGTTTTTAATGTGGTTTCCACCCTCCACCACTCTATGACGTTGCCACTATGTTTGGTTTTCCCCTTCTTTTAATCTGTCACAAGGAATGAAAAGGACTTATGAACTTTTGAGTAAAATTTGTACTACTAGACTCTACGTCTATGTCTTGCATTTTGCTATTAAGGGAGGATTAAGGAGGAACCTCTCAATTAGATTCTATACGGGTGAAAACAAAAATTAATGGTTGTATACTATTTAAATAAGATATTGAATAAATTCATACCATACATGAGGTGTTTTAATTTTATGAAAACGATGTCTTTGAATTTTACTACGCACCATCTCCAGCTGTGGGTTGTAGGTGACAACTAGGGGCACTCATTCTTCATTCAGCTGGAGATCCTACGAAAGATTGACAAGGAACTCCAACCAGTTTGTTAGGGCTAGGCGGCGCTCGGCCTGCAGGGAGCAACAGTCTGCAGCAGCTGATTTGCGACCCCACCCTGATACACATTCTGCTGGCAGCTCTGTGAGTGACAGAGGTCCATCCATTTCGGACAGGGGGCGTGTCCCTGGGAGGACCTGGAGGCCGCTCTAATCAGCTACAGAGGCGGTATCCGGGAATCACATTTAAACTCCCCGCAGGCTGAGTGCTGTGCCTGTGATATTCTCCTGGCTGCCTTACCTGTGCTTTATTAGTTTATTCGTTTACCTGTGTACCTGACCTCGGCTTGTTTCCTGACCCTGTCTTACGTTCGGATTTTGTACCTCGCTCCCGTTTGGCTTTTGACCCCGGCTTGTTTAAGGTTTCTCTTTGGTTCCGATTTGTGGCTTGGTGTTTCTGATTGGTTTGACCCGGACAGTCTGACTATTCTTCCTCCTGACGGCCCCAGCACTCTAGCAGTGCAGGGACTGTCGCCCAGTTGGCGTCTGCCGCCTAGGGCAGCATGTCAAGTAGGCAGGAACAGTGGGCTGGGTTCCAGTCAGGGCTCTCTGTACTTCCCTTGACGTGACACAGTGCTACATAGAGACAACAGACTTAAAGAAATATTCCCAGTCCCCCCTCTCCTTTCTTTTCGGCAACCACCAAACCTGCGGCGTATTATTGTCCGGAATGCCCTGAAGGCCCCAACTGAAAATGGCACCTCACCCTGCCTGCAGAACAGGTGCAAGACCTGCAGACACATCCACACCACTGACAGTGTACCTGTCCCACAATCCCAACAGGTGCACAGAATTATGGGAACATTTTCCTGCAGGTCTAGCAATGTGATGTATCTGATAATGTGTGTGCAATGTCCCAGCACAGGCCTCTATGTGGGGGAAACAGGGCAGAGACTCAGCCAGCGCATGAATTCACACAGATTCACCATTAATAATAGCAGAACTGATCTTCCATTAGCGGCACACTATTCCAGAGAGGACCACTGTATTGAAGATTTGAAGATTGTGGTTTTAATGGACATTTTAAAACACAACAGGAGAGGAAGGAATGGAAATTTAAATTAACGTAAACATTTAAAACTCTGCAAAATGGACTACATATCCATGCCAGCTTTATGTCAAACTATGTGTGACCTGTGAGAACCACAAATCACGACAGATAACAGCAGGAATTACTGATGTCTCTGTCACGCCTCACAAGTTTCCAGATTGTTTATTTCTTGACCTGTTGTAAATGACTTCTCTGCTTATATTGCATTTTGTTATTTTAAAAGATTCTAAGTTTCTTTGAAGATTCATGTCTTTTGTGTATAAAAGGTCTGTGAAATTTCAGTTTCTCGTATAACATCATGTCTGAAGAAGGGAGCTAGTACTCTCGAAAGCTCACCATCAAATATACTCAGTTAGCCTCAAAAGGTATCGTCTGATTTCTTCACACTAGATCCAACTAGTAATAGACGGACTAGATACAGAAAGCCACAACCTGGGTATTACCGTTTTTGCTGCTAAGAGCAAAAAGTTAAGCAAGTGGGTTTTCAAGGTGGATGTTGTAAGAGGTATAAGAAATAGAAGAGTGGTAGCGGGATTGTTTTGTAATTTTATTCCTGTTATATTATGTATGATATCAAGCACCTTGATCCAAAAAGGCTGGAGTACCAGGCAGCCCCACCATATATGAGCCCTAGTGCCTCTATCTATATTTACACCGCCAGCAGACATCGGAAGATCCTGGAAACAGCACATTTAACAAAGCGGGAACTCGATACCATCTAGAAACAACCTTACAATGTAGTTCTTGAGCTTTATAGGAGACCGAGGACCTATGCGTTAATTGATATGTTTTACACAGATAACTGCACATTTAGTTCACGTTCCCAGCTCCGCTGAAAAGGGAGTTTGTCCTCTCCCTGAACCTCAGTTAATAAGCTGTATAGGCCAGAAATGGTACGCCTTACCGAGTATTTGCAGAGGCACCATAGTTCAAAAGTAGTAGGGACCCTATGGACATCTAAAGTATGTTTCTATTCTGAATACAGGCTTTGAAGTTGATAGTAATGCAGCCTTAAGAAGTTTGTACAGACTGTATCCTCCAACAGTTCCCCATATCCCTTCACCCCTGACGAGGACAAAAAGCGATCAATAATCGAGAGGGGGCACCTGCCCCCACCAGTTTAGCTATATAAAGGTTCAGGCACTGCCGGAGTGCCCAATAATGGAGTGCACGGGCCTCCCAGGCATAAGCCCTTTGAGGCATAAGCCCTACGTACCGAAACTGAGATTCGTGCAACTAAAGGAATGCGGCACAGTAAGCCCCTCGACAACATCGAGGGTGGGAGCCACGTAGGGCTGCAATAGGGGCCTTATACAACTGGGATTCTAATAAAAACCAGAGTTTGGGGCTTGTCGTGTTAAAAGCATCCAGCGTGGGAACTGCGACAGCGGCTAGAAAATACGCTCGGAAGTCTGGCAGTGATAGACTCCCCCCTTCAATTTCGGGCGAGACAAGTTAGACTCCGCAATTCTGCGGTGTCCCTGCGCCCATACAAACTGAGAGGTGGCCTTGCCTACGCAGTCCCCATCATGTTACCAACATTTTTTTTTAAGGACATAGGTATCTATTTATCATGGGGATTCTTAAAAAGAACCATGTACTTGGTGTTTAAATTAATTGTTTTTTTACCCTGACAAAATATGTTTTGTACCAAATAAAAGATACTTCGACTCCTGTGATGAAGATATTTTGTAAAGGATTTCACAGTTTTTACTAGCGCTCTCCATAAGATCATCAACAACAGTCAAATTTACCTTGTCAGGTGGGAATAACTCATCATCGATAAATGTTTGCATGATGATCTGTCTTGTTCTTTTCCTAAGATCAAGTTTGTTGATGGTCTCCCACAATTTTTGCCAGCATGCATAAAACAAAACAATATTAACAGGTTTGTGTGATAAATGTGTAGAGGCATTATGTAATATTTGTTTTATAAAATAACTTTTTCCAGAGTTAGATGGTCCTGCTAAAATACACGAAAAAGGGTGTTGTAGACATGTGTCCATGTTGACCATACTAATAGCCTTAAAGGGGGTTTTTCCACCAGTAAATAAACGGGGTTTGTTAAAAATCAAAATTTTTGACTTTCCTAATTCATGTCTTTAAAAAAAAAATAAGGGTGCCACAGCTGCCCCTTGATTACCTTTATATTTTTAAAAAGTGGTTGTTTTGGGAGCGACCTGTCTAACCCTCCTGCCTCGGGTTCTTACTCTCCTCTAAACCCCCTGGGGAACTAGCATGTCCTGACACACAGCCTGCAGGGGCAGTGCTTCCCGGGCCCAGCCGTCCTTCACTTCCCCCCCCCTCCTGTTTGCACTGTGTTTGGGGGGTGGGCTAGGTCTTCTCCAGTCTCCTGCTGCCCTCACACCCCTCACACCCTGGGGAGCAGATTTTTTGCCATGTCTGATTTTACATCCTTAACCCACATTGTAAACTAACTGGGGCAGTAGGCTTCTCCTGCTATTTTTCCCATGCCCAAACAAAAAAAGACAAAACGGGTGCTTGCGTCATGAATTGGGTGAAGGTTGACATTTTTACTTGGATTTTCCCCCAAATTGTCATGACAAACAACACTACCCCCCCAAGTTACACTGAAACAAGCGGGTTTTTACTTTTCTTAAGGGGTGTTGACCCACACTGACTGAAAACGGGCAGAATCTTTACTCAATACACGGACAAATGTAAACTTCAAAAAGATCTCTGCTTGCTGCAGTGAATTTGGCTGAAAAACTAAGTCATACAAAATAAGTTTGACTCTTTTTTTGTTTTTTTTACTAAATTGTCACTACGACAAGAAGCATTTCTGTCTTAAATATTTCCCCAAAATGTCACTGCAGCAAGCAGTGATCTTTATTTAATGACATTTGTCCTTGAGTTCCGTAAAGATCTCCCCTTTTGTCAGTATGAACACAGAAAAAAATGTTGCTTTCAGGAAGTCAAGACTCTGCCTTTTAGTACAATGTGGGGCCCCTAAAAGAGGATAAAAACGCTTGCTTTCAAGAAGTCAAGATTCTGCTTGCGTCGTGAGATTTGGCTGTAAATAACTAAACGACAAAATAGATGACGTTTTATTTGTTTTTTTTATCAATTTGTCACAGACAGACAAGAAGTTTATATGTTGTCTTAGATTTTCCCCAAAAGTCACTGACAGCAAGCAGTGATTTTCTTGAAGCTGAATTTGCCCTTGTAGTGCCGAAAAGACTCGCCTGTTGTCGTCAATGTGGTAAAACAGAGGACGGGGAAAAAAAAATGCTTGTTTTTAGAGAAATTAAAAACAATTTTTGGGAAAACAAATTTTTAATTCAATTACCTTGAGGGAAAATATGAAAATGTCAGGTAAAAAATTTTTTTATTTCCAACAGCAAATAAATCTGGCCCCCCTTTTCATTTTTCTGGGCAAAAAAAACAAAATGAAATGGAACCTGGTTGTATGACTTTGTTTGGGTTTCTATGGTCTGGGTTTGGCGCTAGGGTCTAAATGGTCGTAGGGGGTCTGGCTGGTTTATGGCTCTGTTTGTTTGCTAGGCTCGGGTTATACAGATACTGTGTTATTTATATCTACTGTGTTTAATATTCAAAATTTTTTTAAAATGTCTCTAAACCTCCACAACCCTAAACCCCCCCGTCTTCCCTCGAAAACACTATCTTAACCCCAACCCCCCAGCCACCCTCCCTAATTAACCCCCCTTTGAACGTAATGCTAACCATAAAACTCCGATAACCCTACCCCTTCTCTAAACCGAACTGTAACCCACCTCTAACCTAACCCCATCTATAACCCTAATTTTATCTTCCCTAACCCCAGCATAACCAAAATCCCACCTAACCCTACCGCTAACCCAGCTCTAACCTAACCCCGCCTAACCCTAACCCAGCTCTAAACCCAAAACCCCAGCACTAACCCAAACCCTACTAACCCTAACCCTATCTATAACCCTACCCCTACCCCCAACCCTAACCCCAACCCTACCCTACCCCCAACCCCCACTTAACCCTAACCCCACCTCTACCCCCAACCCAAACTCTAACCCAAACACTAACTCTACCCCAAAACCCAGCTAAAACCCAAACCCCACCCCTTAAACCCCAACCCTACCTCTAACCCAACCCCCCCTAACCCTAACCCACCCTCCATAAACCCCGCCTAACCCTAACCCTATCTATAACCCCGACCTAGCAAAAACCCCAAACCTATCATAACCCCAACCGACTAAACCCTAACCCTCCTATAACCCTAGCTCTAACCCTACCTCTAACCCCGCTCAACCCACCCCTAACCCTAGCTTAACCCACCTCTAACCCTAACCCCACCTAACCCCAACCCTAGCTATACCCAAACCCTACCTCTAACCCTACCGCTAACCCTAACCCCACCTCTAACCCTAACTAGCTATAACCCCAACCCAGTAAACCCAAACCCTCCCCTTTAACCTAAACCTAACCCCCAACCCTACCTCTAACTCTAACTCTAACCCTAACCCCAACTAAACCCAATCCTATTAAACCTAACCCACTAAAACCCAACCCTACCCCTAACCCTACCCTAGCCCAACCCTAACCCAAGCTCTAAACCCAACCCTAGCCTAACCCAACCCTATCTATAACCTAACCCTGCTCTAACCCTAGCTCTAAAACCCCAACCCTACCCCAAAAACCCACCCCCCTAACCCTAACCCTAGCTCAAAAACCCAGCTCTACTATAACCCTGCTCTAAACCCCAACCTAACTAAACCCTTACCCTACCTCTAACCCTACCTCTAACCCTAACCGTACCTCTAAACCTAGCTCTAACCCTAACCCTAGCTTATCCCTAAACCCCGCCCTAAACCCCAACCCCCAGTTCTAACCCTAACCCTATTCTAACCCTAACCCTCCCCTCTAACCCCACCCCTAAACCCCAACCCTAGCTAAACCCAACTATAACTTAACCCTAGCTCTAACCCTAACCCCACCGCTAACCCCCAAACCCCACCCCTAACCCTAACCCTACTTTTTTCCCCAACCCCACTATGACCCTAAACCCCATAAAACCCAAACCCTTCCCCAACCCTCCCCCCTTTAAACCCCAACCCTCCTCTACCCCCAGCTATAACCCTAAAACCCCCCCTCTAAATAACCCTACTTAACCCTAACCCTAGCTCACCTAAACCCCCCCTTAAAAACCCAACCTAGCTCTAACCCAGCTTAAATCTCACCCCATCTATAACCCCAAACCCTAGTTTTAACCCTAACCCTAGCTCTAACCCTAACCCTACCTCTAACCCAAACCCTACCTCTAACCCTAACCCTAACCGTAGCTCTAACCCTAACCCTAGCTCTATACCTAGCTCTAACTATAACCCTAGCTCTAACGCTAACTATAACCCTAACCCTATCTATAACCCTAAACCTAGCTATAACCCTAACCCTACCTCTAACCCTAACCCCCCTCAACCCTAACCCCCCGCTCAAAACCCCAGCCAACCCTAACCCCCCTGCTCTAACCCTGCTTAACCCCCCCCTAACTAAACCCAAAAACCCGCTCTAACCAAAAACCTAGATCTAACACTAACCCTACCCCTAACCCCAAAACCCACCTTAACCCAAAACCCCACTTAACCCTAACCCTATCTTAACCGTAACAATAACCCGCTTTCAGCCCCACACATACCCAAATACGAGGAAAAGAGAGGATGGGGATCGGAGGTACAGGGGGACAAGGGGGGAAAAAAAGCGCAAACTTGCAGGCAGCAGGGTCCTGGGTCCGGGCCGAAACCTCACCAATTTACTCAGCTAGACCGCAGAACTCCGCCGCTGCGGGGTGAGTAAAAAGAGCAGGGCCCCTGGAGCGCGCACAACTCGCGGCGGGTGAGTCACTAAGTGGGGGAGGGGCGTTTTTTTTTTTTAAAAATTACAGAAAAAAGAATGCCCCATCTCAGACCAAGGGGCCCGCCGCAGGTCTGGGTGGAAACACCGTTTGCAAAACCCCTTTAAGAGAGCGATATTTGTCTAATAAAATTCTCTTTGTAAAACAACACTTGGGTAGTCGAAGAGGTCTTCTTTTCAATATCCGCGTCGCTGTTTCTCACTAGCCCGGGTTTTTCCCAATGATGATTTCTGAGCTTCAGAAGATGAATTGCAGGTGTAATCAAAAAAAATATCTTCTTCCGGGTTTGGGGGCCGCGATGGAGGGGCGAGAGACGGGGCCCCACATTCCCCATCCCGGACCTGTCATAAAACCCCCCGGGACGGCGTCGCCGCAAAAGACAGAGAGCGGAGGCAACGGCGCACGTTCAGTGCTGCTGAAGAGCGCGATCACGGGCTCCATCTGAGCCGAAACGGCCGGGATCTGGGCGACATAGTCACCAGGCGGTGCACCCCCGAAGGGGGCAGCGGGAAGGGGGCAAGCCCTCAGTTAACAGCGACACCTGGCGCAGACACCTTACACTATCCCATAGCAGCAACTGAGGGAGAGCTAGGGGGGTGAAATACCCCCAAGGGCACAACAAAAAGAGCACTAAGGGTGGGGAAAGGGGCTTTGGGGGGACTTTTGGCACCATTACTTGCACCACGGCGGCCATCTTCTTTAAGTGCCTTTGAATCAGACCCCTGCCTCCATATACAAATCCAGGGTAACGGTGACAGCTGTAATTGTGAACAACCATTAAGGGGCCAGAGGAGGTCTTATAGTCTTCCAGCCGTGTGAACTATAACACACAGTCCCACCTGTAACAGACTCCCTAAGCCTTTGCTTCGTACCACGAGTTTGAAAATCCTTACTACATATGGGGTGTGACAGCGCCATCTGCTGACCAATAATAAGACTACAGGGGGAAAAAAAATGTCACTATCTATGTGGTGTAACATCGCCATCTGCTGACTAATAATAAAACTACAGGAGGGGGGAAAAAACAAAAAAAATCTCTGCACTGACATTGAACAAACAACCAAAGCGGCCAAAATCAGTCGGGCCCTATATGTTCCAGGCCCAAGTCCCTTTAACGCTGATCTCCAGTGACCATAGCGAACCTCACTCTCATGGATAAATATTTTCAGAAAATGGAAAAGTTAAACAAGACAAAGGGACCTGACAAGAATGGGAGTGTGGCGGATTCGGGTCCTTCTGCAGGTTCATGCCCACTTCCACGCTCGTCTTCACCCAGGCACATAGACCGCTCACTGCAGGGCGACGACACGCTAGAGCTGGGGGATTTTCAAGAAGATAGGTCTTTGGAGAGAAAATTGATGGCAGTGGAGGTCGGATCGGGAGCTTGTTCCGGATATTCAAGAGACCCTGACCACTCTAATCTCATCAACACTGCAGCAACTTCGAGCTGAATTCCAGCTGCACACTGAGCGACTGGATTCTGTGGAGCACAGAGTCCAAGATTTAGAGAATACTACTGATAAGCATCACTCTAAAATTCAGGATCTTATAAATGAGAATAAAAGACGTTGGAGTAAAGTCGACGATCTTGAAAACCGCTCCAGGCGGAATAACCTTAGGGTGATGGGTCTCCCCGAAACTATTCCATCCAAAGACTTGATTAAAATCTGTGAAGTTGAATTGCCTGGGGCCCTGAATCTACCACAACCGTGTAGAGTTAAGCGTGCTCATAGGGTGGGCCCAGATAGACGAAGCTACACAAGTTCTGATCCACATTTGCCGCAGGCACTACAAGAGAGACCTAGGAAATACCTAAACTTTGCCGATAAAGCTGCAATTTTAAGGGCCTTTTAAAGCCGACGAACCCCCCTTACTACT
>JAODAL010071339.1:0-15562 GCA_025379985.1 Phyllomedusa bahiana
ATTTTTTTCATCAGGGGTCAGGGGCAGCAGAGTCTTCTCATTATTATTAGAGGTCAGGGGCAGCAGAGTCATCTCATTATTATTAAAATTCAGGCGCAGCAGAGTCATGTCATTGTTATTAGAGGTCAGGCACAGCAGAGGCATCTCATTATTATTAGAGGTCGGGGCAGCAGAGTCATCTCATTATCATCAGAGGTCAGGGGTAGCAGAGTCATCTCATTATTATTAGAGGTCAGGGGCAGCAGAGTCATCTCATTATCATCAGAGGTCAGGGGCAGCAGAGTCATCTCATTATTATTAGAGGTCAGGGGCAGCAGAGTCATCTCATTATTATTAGAAGTCAGGGGCAGCAGAGTCATGTCGTTATCATCGAAGGTCAGGGGCAGCAGAGTCATATCGCTATCATCAGAGGTCAGGGGCAGCAGAGTCATCTCATTATCATCAGAGGTCAGGGGCAGCACTTTTCAGGTGATCAGCTTAAGCGGTTAAACATGCTATCTGATCTAGTGGTTGCATCTCATTATCACATCAGGTAACACCAGATCAGGTGACATCAGATGACAAGTTCCATGTGACAGGTTCCCTTTAATGTTCATTGATTACAGATGCTACAAGGCACAAACACCTTGCTGCCCTGACAATACAAGAAATAAATGTATGGGTAAAAAACAGACACATTTGGGCACACTTATTAAGGCAATTGCACTAGAATTTGCACCAAAAATAATGGCACACCTGCTTTATACTACATGTATTATGTATACCAAACTGAGGACGAAAATTCAATACCAGAACTTAAAGGGGGTAGGCTCACTACGAAGATTGGCTATCAACATGTAGACTTTTTCTAAATACATTAGTCTTTTGATATTACCTTGGTCTGAAGATAAGAGAGGTTTTATCTGCTCTGAGTGCACACAGGTTTCTATAGTTATCGTCCTGATTGGACAGGAAGTGTTGTTACCAGGACAGACAGCAGCTTGAGAACAGAGTGTGTTATCTCTAACAAACCAAGGACATGAATTACTTCGGATTGTTTGCTTTGAGCTCTGAAACCCTCCGCACCATAGATGACATCTCCTGCTCTCATGTCAGTGCAATTAGAAGAGCTGGGAATATGAAGCTGATATGTGGATAGTAGGACGGCATCTATACGTAATATATCACTGCAATATGTACAACGCATGGGCTAGTGGGCCAGTAATAAAATTAGATAGAATTTTATTTATACATTAAAGACCATTTAACAAAAACAGCACATGTGGTAAATGGGGAACATGAAGCAGATCATAATAAAGGGAGGGTGTAAATATGTATTGTGACAACTCACTCACGCTTGGACGGCGTCTTGGCCTGTCCTGGGGGATTCCCGCTTGGCTTTTGGATCGCCGTCCTTGGTAGAACAGTATTGGCTCAAAGATCTTCTTTTTTTTTTTAAATATATTTTATTAGGTACTTCCATAATACATGAATAAGTCAACACATTATAATTAAAACAAATATACCATAAGTTACCAAAAAAAATTTTGCATATATATAACTAGAACACAAGAAAAACCATATCAGACTTGCACAATGTTCAGAAACAAATAAGAAATACAAAACGCTCAAAGATCTTCTGACACAGAGGAACATTTCGGACTGGCCTTAGCCAGCTTTATTGAGGCACACAGTTACGGAAAAACAAAACACATAAAAATAAATCCTCGGCCATCTGGCCACTAACTCACTTACAGAGACCCTCTCTGTCCAGAGGTCTGTGCCTATTGCACAGCACTTCAAAGTCACAGTGTCCTCACTGTATATCAGGCTTCCCTATAGCCTCTGGGGGGCCAGAGCTCTCTTCCCAGCTCTGCTCTTCTCCAAATGTCCAGGTAGCAACCACGCCCCCAGATAACCCGGAGTACCAGGCTTTTATAGGCCTCCAGAGATGTGTCCAAGACCTGGCCTGGAACACGGGGGAGTAGACGCCCACCCAACACATTGTCTACTCCCAAAAAGAGCCGACCCAGGAATGGCTGAAAAGCCAAACTAATTATAAACGGCTGCCAACCACTTAGTGTGGCTGACAACTCATATGGCTGGCTCCTACCCCACCAAGGCCAGGTACCCTTGATGGCATGTGTCTTGCAGATCTCCGGCTGCACACCCTCTAGTGGCAGAAACATGCGACTACCAGCGGTCGATCTTCCACAGTATATACTATATGCAAATCAGAGACAGGTACTAGTGCATCTCAAAAAATTAGAATATCATTGAAAATTAAAGGGGTTCTCCATCTTTTTATTTGTTATAAGGCTCACAAATGTATTATATTAAACCTTGTAGATCACACTGTAATGAGTCTAAACAATATATGGGTTTCTCTATTTGACTTAAATTATTGATATCAATGATCTTTTCGATGATATTCTATTTTTTTGAGATTCACTTCTCTCATTAGTAACAGTTCTTTCAGAGAGAATGATAAGGTGCCAAGTGCAAATAACAAAAACTGCATCTCTAAATATGTGAACAATAGATATACGAATATACTAATATACTAAATGTGAAAAAAGTGTAACAGGACCACATATTGTACCCCAAGATCCTGGCCACCACTGAAGGATGTCCCGATGCCCTGTTATATCCATGGTAGATACTAGTCATCCATCAGACAAGGAGTCACCTAACTGGTTATCGCTACAATATTGAGGGGCCTCCGGCTGGCAGGAAACTTCTATTATATCCACAGGGAAAGGCGCTCTCCACTATCCTGGCTCAGAGAGAACTGGAAATTCTAGGAATTGGATTGCATCCCTACAAACGAAGTTGCTTCCTTTCACTTTCACTTTGCAGCCGACATTTTCTAAATGTGGACACATCACGGAGCTGTCTGGAGACCTAAGAGGGCGGCGGATGAACACCATGGGGCAAGTGACAACCCTGCTGCTCCTCTCCCTCTGTCACACATGTGAGTGTTACCGTCACTGCTCTATATTCCTCATAGACCAGCTGTGTGCACCAGCAGCCACCACCCCTCCCTGTATTGTCTGTCCAGCACTTCTAGTTACTTTGTATCGTGTATCTGCTACAATATATATATATATCAGACCTTGTAGGATAATAGATTGCGCTCAATCCTGTTATTCTTTACCTTTGCAATGTTACTTTGTTACCCGAGGCTGCAGATTAATCTTGTATCTTCTGTCCTGTGACGGTCTCAGCTCTGCCAGGCTATGTCTGCACAGCGCTGATTTCTGGGCGGGTTTTTTAAGGATTCAGTATTTAGAATCTGCCGAATATTCGACTATGTGTCTGACATCACCCAGTCTTTGGAAGCATGCCTGGTATCTGGTATCGCTTAAAATCACAACATACGTCCATTGTGTACAGAGCAGGTTGGTCATTCTGTGGTTTGTCGCCTTTCCAGGAGTTTAAGGGACATGTTGTGGTTTATGTATTGATCTTACTATGGGGGAAAAAAAAACAACGCATTTGATGCCTAATCTCCAAATTCAGACTTATCTTCCCTCATTAGAAGAAGCTCAGATGTTATAACAGAAAGTAATAAAAATGCCTTAAAAAATATTCTAATTTTTCTGCATTTGGCAAATAGAAATCATTTTGGTTCCTAATTGACTTAAAACGGGGAAGGTTTATACTGATTTCATGTCAGAGAGTGAGAAAAACCTGCAGATGGGGCTTTATATAGAGGGGGGGAGAAACCTGGAGATGGGGCTTTATATAGAGGGAGGGAGAAACATGCAGATGGGGTTTTATATAGAGGGGATGGAAACTGCTTGTTTCAGCTGTATTTACTGAAAGCCCCCATTTTTGCGGAAAGTGACCACACTGTGATGGGAAACAACATCTGCAAAGTCCTGTTATATCGTTGGCTGTAGGATAAGGGGAGTTGTCCTATAGCCGAAGCTGCATAATAAGCTAGTTCTATTGGCATCGTGCCATACAGGCGTAGTCTAAATGGAACGTGGTTGTTTGCAGTGTGCAAACCCTTTTAACCTCTTCATGTCTTTTCCCCTACATTACATGTTTATCAAAGCTCATGCATTGTAATTATAAACATGGGAGAGGATAGACAGGATAATACACGTATAGTGTCGCCGCCTGCTACACAATATTATAATCTGCCATGAATTATCAGAATATTACCAGGCCACGTCCCGAGTCCCAGACATTCCTAATTTTTAAAGCATGAAACTGTATTTGTTATAATGTAAACCGCAGCTGCTGCAGAACCTTGAGGATGAAGCAGCTGGTTTGTGTTGCGCCAATGACGTAAGCAGAAAAAGGTGAAAGTTTCGGGGTTTCTGTGATGTGGGTTTTATTTGGAAACACCTCAGCTCTCACAGCGATACTGATAATATATAACCTTGATTGATCACTACTAGATAAAATGTACAAGAGTCTACATCAACTACCTTAACTACATGAATATACCAGCATTAAGGACTCCTAGTCAGCAGTATCTGCCAGATCGGCTGAAAGGCCCAAGTGTATATAAAAGTACCCGGCAATCAACTGATAGATAACTTTAATATAATGTGAATAGGCAGGGCCGCCATACAGGGGGTACAGGGGGTACTCCTGTATGGGGCCCGGTGAAATAAGGGGCTCGCGGAAAGCAGGCCCCTTATTTCACATTACAGAATAGAGCGCGGCGCTTATGAGCGGCGCACTCTCAGGGCCCGGCAGCGGCCGGCGAATGGAGACGCCGCTGCTGGGAAGGGGCCCGCAATGCTCCTGGGAGGGGGCCCGTGCTCCTGGCCACAGCTGCGCTTCGCCCCCTACACAGACGCTTTCTACTTACAGGTCCTGCGTGCTGTAGCCGGAGCCGGGACCTCCTCCTCTGTCTGTGGGATGCAGAAGAATGTGAATCTGTGAGGCCCCGCCCCCCACACAAATTCAAATTGTTCTGCATCCCGCGGCTGGGCAGTATAGCGTGGCGCCGACAGAGAGAGGGGGTCCCGGCTCCGGCTACAGCGCGCAAGACCTGTAAGTAGAAAAAGCATCATGTGCACGGACAGCTGTAACCGGGAGCTGGGACCCCCTCTCAGGAGTGCTCCTCGCCCCTTTCTCCCCCGCAGCCCTGCTCTCTATGTGGGGGCCCCCTCTTACCCTCCCCAGCCCTGCTCTCTATGTGGGGGCCCCCTCTTACCACCCCCCCCCCCCCAACCCTTTCTCTCTTTTGGGGGCCCCCTCTTACCCTCCCGCCAGCCCTGCTCTCTATGTGGGGGCCCCCCTTTTTCCTCCCCCAGCCCTGCTATCTATGTGGGGGCCCCCTCTTACCCCCCCAGCCCTGCTCTCTATGTGGGGGCCCCCTCTTACCCTCCCCAGCCCTGCTCTCTATGTGGGGGCCCCCTCTTACCCTCCCCAGCCCTGCTCTCTATGTGGGGGCCCCCCTCACCCCTCCCCAGCCCTGCTATCTATGTGGGGGCTCCCTCTTCCCCTCCCCAGCCCTGCTTTTTTTTTTGGGGCCCCCTATTCCCCCCCCCAGCCCTGCCAGCTATGTGGGGGCTCCCTCCCCCACCCCTGCTATCTATATGGGGGCACCCTCTTACCTTCCCCAGCCCTGCTATCTATGTGGGGGCCCCCTCTTCCCCCCCCCCCAGCCCTGCTCTCTAATGTAGGAAAGAATATTCCACCGCACACCAGGGATGAAATTCAAGTGTATTATTTAGTCCTATCAGAGCAAAGATATAAAATAAACCCAATGTCAGGATGAGTTTTTCAAAAAATGCATACAAAAGATAAGTATACTGCATAGGTTTTTTCTTTGTTTTATGCAGAAGAGAGAGATGCTAATAAACGACGTTTCGACCAATAGCCTTTTCGAGAGACATCTTAATAGGAAAAAATGGTGTAACAATCAAACCAAGTAGAGGTATGACCAAAGAATAAGGGGGACCAGTGAAGTACAGAAAATAAAAAGTAAATCAGATGAGGTGAAGACAACAAAGGGGGAGGGAGGGAAAGAGCAGTTTCTACAGAAAGGGAATGTGAGAATAGAACAAGGAGGATATAATAAATAAAGACAAAGGAATGATAAAGAATGGGGAATATTGTATATAGCTTACCACTTGAATGTATATAGCGATATTAATCGGCAGTAGAGAGGTATCTATGTAAGATAGCTAAAAGGTAAAAGAACAAATCGTAAGGACAGCGCCAAAAAAATAAATATATATATATATATATATATATATATATATATATATATAATATAATATATATAATATATATTATAAATATATAATATATATATATATAAGATAAAAGGTGGGATAAAAGCATATAAGAATATTTCCATAATATGTCTGGGAAGGGAAAGGGGTCCCAAGGAGGAAAGAGCCGCTGTAGAACAAGGCAATTATGCCTAGAATAGGCTGGGAGAAAATAGCACAGTAAGTAATAAAAATAAATAGAAGTGAAAATAATAAAGGATATAGATGATCTAACAGGATGATCTAATAAACAGAGAGATGGGAGCCAAAATAGGTACCTGGGTAAAGGAGAAACGCGGCGGGACGTCCGGAGCCTGTGTGGAGCGTCAGCGACTGCCGGATGCCTGGCGGCGTCCGGATATACCCGGTGCGCATGCGTGTTGATGGACCGCGCAGGCGCATTACGTCGCGAGTGTATGAAATGGGTAAGGGCAGAAGAGGTATAGTGCGCGTGCGCTAGAAGCTGCGCAGGCGCAATAGGGCAAGAGACTGACATGTTGAGAAGTAAAAGGAAAAAAGACGAAGTATATGATTATATAGGTAAGGAATAGAAATAAGAAAAAATGAGGAATAGGGGGTATAAAAGATAAGTTATGTATAAGAAAAGGGAGTTTGAGCTAGAGAAGAGAGAAATAATAACAGAATATGGGAGCAGTGTATATAAAATAAAGTTAGTAAAAAGAGAAGAAATTAGGAATGAATAAGTGGTCAAGCATATAGATAGTAAGAAAGAGAGAGGAGAATTGAAGGATCATATAGAGGATATATACAACAAGGCAATCACAGTGAAGTATACAAAATATTACCCCACGTTTCAAACCATATCAAGTGGATCTAAAATTGAGTAGATAAATAAACAAGAATCAATGCAACAAGTAATATAAGGCAATCAATAACGCATGTCGTACTCCCGGTTAAGCCCTAGCGGTTCAAGTGTTGATAGTGTATGTATCCAATAACGTTCTCTTCTGAGTAACGTAGCTACCCTGTTCCCACCTCTTCGGGGTATTGGAACATGCTCTATTACTTGAAACCGTAACTGTGACGGCTGATGGTTTTTGGGTGTGAAATGTCCCGGAAAAAGGAAGAATTTTTTCAGGGCAGGATTGTAGTTTATGCTTAGATACCTATCTTTAATGGTTTGGGATGTTTTGGCCTATGTAGTTTTTCCCCCGCATGGACTTTTCAAAAGAATTCCACAAAATTAGAGCGGCAGGTAAAGTATCCTTTGATGGAATCTTTGTCCCGTTAATGGGGTGTGTGAAAAATTTCCCCCCTTTTTGACGCGGCATTGACACAGCTCAAACGGGGGAAGTCCCTCGTTTGGGTCGGGGAAAAAAGTGATTTTGGGTCTAGGGGGGTGGGGCCAATGTCTGTTTTAACTAAAGGGTCACGTAAGTTTTTTTTTTTTTTGTAGCAGCGAGGTAAATTCGGGAAAGCGTTAGGGGGTAAGATTTTTTGAGAATCGGCCATGTTTACGAACAAGTGATTAATTTTTTGGGCAAAAAAAGGGATGGATTTAATACCAAGGGGAAACGTTCAATGGCTTTGTTAGTGGTTGTCAGGTTGTTTGCCCCCTTCACAGACCTTTTACTTACGGGTCCTGCTGCGTAGCCAGGGGGCACTCCTCCTCGTCTGGGGAAGAAGAAAATGAATCTGTGGGGCCCCGCCCCTTGGGGGGCAGGGCCCAAAAATTTTTCAAATTGTTCTGCATCCCGCGGCTGGGCGTTTTGCGGGCGCCGACGAGAGGGAGGTCCGGCTCCCGGACAGCGCGCAAGACCTGTAAGTAGAAAAAGCATCATGTGGCACGGACAGCTGTAACCCGGGGGGCTGGGACCCCCCTTCGGGGGTGCTCCTCGCCCCTTTTTTCCCCCCCAGGGGCCCGCTCCTATGTGTGGGCCCCCCCCTTAACCCCCCCCCCCCCAGCCCTGTCTCTATGTGGGGCCCCCCCTTTTCCCCCCCCCCCCCCGCCCCGCTCTCTTTTTGGGGGCCCCCCCGTCCCCCCCCCCCCCCCCCCTGGTCTCTATGTGGGGGCCCCCTTTACCCCCCCCCCCCCCCCCCCCCCTGCTCTTTGTGGGGGCCCCCCTTACCCTCCCCACCCCCCCTCTCTATGTAGGGGGGCCCCCATTCCCCCCCCAGCCCTCCTCTATTGGGGGCCCCCCCCCTTACCCCCCCAGCCCGCTATCCCATGTGGGGGGCCCCCCTTCCCCCCCCACCCCCGCTCTCTATGTAAAGGGGCCCCCCCATTCCCCCCCCCCGCCCTGCCACTATGTGGGGGGGTCCTCCCCCCCCCTGCTAACTATTTTGGGGGGCCCCCCCCTTCCCCCCCCCAGCCCTGCTCTTTTATGTGGGGGGCCCCCCCCTTCCCCCCCCACCCTGCTTTCTATTGGGGCCCCCCTTTTTTCCCCCTCCCCACCCTCTCTCTTTTGTGGGGGCCCCCCCTTACCCCCCCCCCGCCCTGCTCCTATGTGGGGGCCCCCCTTACCCTCCCCCCCTGCTCTCCCTTTTTTTGGGGGCCCCCCATTTCCCCCCCCCGCCCTGCTCCCATGTGGGGGCCCCCCCTTTACCCTCCCCCGCCCTGCCCATCTATGGGGGGGCTTTCCCCCTTTTCCCCCCCCCACCCTGCTCTCTATGTAGGGGGCCCCCCATTCCCCCCCCCCCCCCGCCAGCTATGTGGGGGGTCCCCCCCCCCCCTGCAAACTATGTGGGGGCCCCCTCTTTCCCCCCTCCCCACCCTGCTTTTCTATGGGGGGCCCCCCTCTTTTTCCCCCCCAAAACCCTGCTCTCTATGTGGGGGCCCCCTCTTCCCCCCCCACCCTTTCTCTCTATGGGGGGGCCCCCTCTTTTCCCTCCCCAAACCCCGCCTTTTCCCATGTGGGGGCCCCCCTTTTTCCCCCCCAGCCCTGGGTCTCTAAAGAGGGGGCCCCCCGCTTCCCCCCCCCCCGCCCGCTCTCTAAGGGGCCCCCCCCTTCCCCCCCCCCAAACCCTTTCTATCTTGTGGGGGGTCCCCCCCCCAGCCATGCTATCAAAAAGGGGGGCCCCCCCCCCCCCCAGCAATGTGGGGTCTTTGGGGGGGGAAAGGGAGGCCCCTTTTGCCCCCCACAACGGCCGAGGGAGCCCTCTCACCCACACACACATGGCCGGGGTGGGGGGGGGGGGTGACCCGCCATAATTTGGGACAACCCCCCAAAAACATTTTTATACCCCAAAAGCATTAGGCCTTTAAAAATGACATTTTTGGGGCCCCCCAGTTTTGTGAAGCAACCCCCAGGGGTACCAAAGTTGAAGTAAAGAAAAAAAGTAATTTTACGTTTAAATTTACCCTTCCTTTTACCAATTTTACAAATTTTGAAAAAAAAAAAAAAGAAAAATTCCCCAAATTTGGTGTCTCTGTTCCTAAAAGTTCGATCTATTAAAAAATAAAAACTAATTTTTCCCGTACCCCTGAACACTGTAAAAAGGAAAAAAAAAAAGGGAGGTTTTGGGGCATTTCACAAACCTATAAAAATTTGAATAAAATTGATCAAAAAGTTATGTTGTCCAACTAGAAAAAGAGGACGTGAAAGGGGGGGCGCTAGCAACGAAGGGGGGTGCCTGGGGGGGGGCGGTTTGGGACGGGACATGGAAAGGGGCCCAGGCATTTGGCTGTATGGGGCCCCAAAACTTCTTTTGGCGCCCGGGAATAGGACAGCGCCCATAGCACCAGCAACCACAACCGCACAGGGTCAATGACAATTATTATCCCCATAGTATGATAAAAAAAACACAACTTCCTAAAGAAAGCCTAAAAACCAACCCCTTTAGCCAGTAACACTAAGGGAAAAAGTTTTGTTATCTGCCTGCTCTTTTCTAGTTTACCCTGTCCTGATAGAACCCTTAACCGTGGGGAGGTTAAACTTTTTTTCTGCGAAAGCAGAAATTTTATATGGCCAACTGCAGTGGGTCATAGTTAGCTTGACTGTAAGGGTATGTTCACACAATGTCAACGCATCCAAAAGCTTCGTCAATGGGATCCAAGACTCACCAGCACGCAGCTGCTTTTTTGGATGCGTTTCTGCAGAGGATCGCCCCCTTAACAAAAAAGGGGTTTTTGCCACATTAACGTTGACTGGGAACCTCCAAAATGGGTATTTAATTCACTTTTCTAATAATGATTAAAAGAAGTAAAGCCTCTGAGAGCTACAGCTTTTTTTACTTAAAAGTTTGCATTAACACAACCAGCTCCATGACGGGAGCTGGGGGAGCTATCTGGTCGCGCTTTCGTTGTCTGCACTTTTTATCTGATGACAGAAAAGAAGGACTTTCAAGGGGCTGTGGAGAAAGATTTGTGTCTTTTGTAAGAGAAACCACTGGTTTCTAAATTTTTATTTGAAGACCATGCCAACGCTCCCTGCTTCCTCTGCCTCCTCAGAGTTGCTGTTCAGGCCCCCTCCCTCTCCTCTGTGAGGCTGCTGTGCTTTGTTTATAGTCTCTCCTGATCAGATGAAGAGGTAATGAACTCACTTCGTGGCAAAGCCCCTTTAAATAGGGCGTCTGCTGCGTCTTTTGGATCAAGAATTGACATGACAATTCTTTGAACGGATCCGAAAGACGCATCAGAAAGACGCAAGTAAACACGCATCAGTGATCACTCGTCTGAACGCCGAAGCGTGTTTTACATGGAAAGCAAAGTAAATCACACTGCACTATGTTAGATGTGTGTTTGGGTCTGTTTAGGGTCTGAAACACGGATACAAACACGCATCTAAAACCGTATGTAACCACGGAGTCAACCCTAAATCATCCCCATAGACCTAAACAGAAAAATCCGAGCTATATTCTACACAGCTTGGATTTTCTGAGGTCGGATTTCCAAACCACTGGTTTATTGAAATTGTCCATGGTTATTAACACAAACCTGCAGCAAAAACCGCAGTATGACGATTGTAAAATACCAACGGATGTCCGACAGCATTTTACAGTTGCCGTGTAGACATAGCCTTAGTGGGTACTGTGCTAAGGCGGTTGGTCTAGCGTTTATGTTTAGGGAAGTGTAGTGTATTTTATCCATATGGGGACAATAATTGTCATTGACCCCTGTGCCTGTTAAATGTTGGTGGCTGCTATGGGCAGCTGTCCTACTGACATTATATTAGAGTTATCTATTAGTGGATTGCCGGGTACTTTGATATACACTTGAGCCTTTCAGCCGATCTGGACGGTATTGCTGACTAGGAGTCCTTAAAGCTGGTATATGCATGTAGTTAATGTAGTTTGTGTGGTTGTGATTAATAAGGGTATGTTCACGCGATGTATTACGGCGCGTACAGTACGAGGCGCAATATATCGCGTATTTTGGGAGCTTGCGCTGATCAGGGCGTACTCCTGAGGCGCGGGGGGTGGAGGGGTTGGGGGTGTGCGGGGAGAGGAGGCGTAATCCATAGTTCTCTTTGAAAGCTATGGATTACCGTAATTGCGGCGCGTATAAAGCACAAATACGTGGCAAAATGCGCGGCGCAATTACGCCGTGTGAACATAGCCTAAAGGTTATATACTAACAGTATCACTGTGCTGGAGAAAATGAGTTTAAGCTTGACTATGGCAAATATGTTAGGTGATGCCATTTAAGGTCAAGCACTGATTACATAACTTGAAATCACATAGAGTATAAAGAGGTTTTATCATCATAAATATTGATGCGTATTGATGTAGGAGGGATAGGTGCGGGTGCCACCTCTTGGGACCTCCTCTGTCTCCAAAATGAGCCCCCAAACTGCCTAATCTGAATGGAGAAGTGGCTGCGCTTGCTCAGTTATGCTCCATTCATTTACGTGGGAGTTCAGAGTACAAACAAGCGGTCACACTCGGCTGCATTAGGAGCTTCCATTGAATGGAGAAGTGCGGCAATGTCCCCACTTTGATTTGGCAGTTTCGGGGGCCCACTCTAGAGATTGATGGGGGTTGTGATTTTTTGTAAAGTTTAAAATTCTTTTTAATGCCTGGATGCTTTGGGGCAGGATGTGACCCTCATGTGCCTGATGTGTGACCCCCCAGGGGTAGGTGAATCCACATGGTGCGGCCACTTTCCACAGGATGATATTCAGGCATTGGACCTGTTATGAGTCATGAAAGTATTCTCCACCCATTTTGTTTTGTTGGGAAAGGTTTTGTACCCTACACTCTTGTATGGTCTTTTTAACATCTGTGTGTAAAAGATCTTGCAAAATTTTCTGCAAATTCCCCCCGGGGGAAAAAAATTTCCCTTTTTTTTTTTTTAAGGGGGACCCCTTTTCCACCCCTTTCGGGTTTGTGCACTTGAAGTCCCCTTTTTTTCCCTTTTTTACAAATTTGGAAACATTTCACCAGATACTGTTTTGTCTTGCACCTTCAAAGTGGACAAATATCCAGGGGAAATCGCATTTCCCCTTGGGCTTTTCTTCTGGCACTTTGGAACAAGGTTTTTTGTACGATACGAACAGAAAAAGGAAAGACGTCTTTTCCGGGGATTCACCCGTTAATGAGCAATTTTTTAAGAAGGCACGTCTCTCTGACCATCCGCAATGTGTCCGTCTCGGATCAGGGCACCTACAAGTGCCCCCCTTGGTTTAAAAGTCCCGCAATAAAGGAAAAGAAAAATCCGTTAAATATTTTTGGGTAAGGAAAATAAAAAAGGGGTCCATAGACAAACAGGGTCGGCGTTTCAATTATATTGATGTACCCCCGGGCTTTCCCAAAAAAAATATCCAAAGGGGGTTGTCCAGCAAATCATAAAAAAATCCAAACAGCTTCTCCCTGTGATGTCTTCTGTATAATTTATGCTTTTCCAGACCGGGGCCGGACACGGGGGAGCAGCCCTAAGGGGAGGCCCCACTTTGACCCGGCACCCCGGCCGTTGCGTCAGGTCAGGGGGGAGGAGTCGCGCGGTCACCCGGTGAACAAGAAAATTCCCACCCCCCCCTCCCTTTTTTGGGTAGGATTGGAGATTATTAACAGGGGGTTTGATAAAGGGGGACAAAGCAAAGGATCAGTGGTGGTGACAGATGTCCAAGTAGCGGGGGGTTGGGGGCCCCCGGGAGTAGTGGAAATTTTTGTGGGGGAGTCGGGCTCAGCTGGGCTCCCATTTGTTCGGGTGGCCAGGGCTGGCAAAGGGTTTCCCGGGCCCCTAAAGGGCAGCGTCCTTGGGAGCAGGTTACTGTAGGGTTTACCCGGCCTGAGGTGTCTTTTGGGTGCCCTGAAGCCGGGGGTGACGGCGGGGGGTAAAAAGAAGGTTTTCGCCAACTCTGATCCTATGGTTTTTTTATGGCTCCAAGGACCTCAGCCCCAAGTTGGGTTTTTGGGGTGTTTTTCCCAAATGCTAGAAGTTTTTGGGGGTTGGGGGTTTTTGGGCAAAAGGGTATTTGGCTTTACTCATTTTTCCCAAAAAGTTTGTTATGTTTGTATGTTAAAAAAACGGGGGCTGTGGCCATTTTTTTCCAAAATAGGTCTCGGTGTCTTTTCCGTGGGAAGGGATCTGGGGTGTGAGAGATTGGTATGGGGAGCAAAAAAGGGTTTGGCATTGCCTAGGGGCATGTGTTTATATAGATTTTTCTTCTCTACAAGGACAGGGTTTCCCCGTTTTGGGAAACCGTTTCCCCCTTTCCCGCAAAACCCACAACCCCAGAAACCTTTGCAGTGGGTTTGTCCATTTTTAAAACCCCAAACCCCAGTCTCAGTGGACACAATGGGCCACATGTCCCGATACAACAGCGCCATTGTTTTTATGCATTTTGCAGCTATAAAACTGTTGTCGTCCTATTCTCTATATAAAATTGAGTCGTGCACCCCAAAAAAATAGGGGCAAAATTGCTAGGGACGACAAATTTTAAAGCGCCTTAAAATGATCATGGGGCATCAATTATACAAACAAGGTAGAAACCCGAAAGCCCCGGGGGGACAAAGCAAGAAATTTGGGGTGTGAACCCATTTTGCATTAAAATTGGAAAAGAATGCGCCTGATTTTTTGAACCTGCTCTACTGCGGGTCATAGATTTAGCCAATTTTTATTCGGCCTGGGCGACAATTCTGGGTCAGGTAAAACCCCCTTTAAAAAGGGGCTTACCCCGTTCCAGAAATAAAAGCGCCTACAAAAGGGCCCTAAAGAAGGGCCCAAAAAAAAAGTAGCTTCATACGGGCCGTTTTACCCCCCCTCCAGCACGTCCCCCAAAAATCGGGGGGGCATTCCCAAAATGCCGCGGGACGAGTTAATGCGCCCCCGGGGGTGTCGTGCAGGAGATTTAAACTTTTTATGAACAGGGGCCCGGGGCCCGGGTAACCCGGGGTGAAAGACGCCAGAAAATCCCGGTTCAGGGGCCCATTTCATATATGTCGCCCGGGTTTTTCACATTTTAATTTTTGGCGAAATTTTTATTGATTTAATGCGCCCCAAATTCCCAGGTTTCTTCCTTTTTGTTTAAAAGCCATGGGAAGCAGGACCAAAGGGGTGTAGCTTCATATGCTGCCCAGAAACAATCACACCCTTTTGGTCACTTGATCTCCAAGGATGGACACAGAGCTGTTTCCTGTATGTGGAGACAATCAAAGTCCATTAGCAAAGTCCTGAGCTATGGGAGAGACAATTTAGACAGTAAATAGATGTTTTCACTAGGTAAGCCCGATAATGTCTAATGAACACAGCAATAATGGGTTCACTAAGGAGTAAGGCAATGGTTACTAAGGAATATGAAAAATAAAGTCTCTGCCTCTAAGAATAAAAATCTAAAGGTTTTTAAAACCCATAGGGTCAGTGTGGGGAAATTTCGATAATAAAAGGATCCATTGGTACGAAAGAACCCCTTTTCACACAAATTTCAAACAGAGGGCCACATGTAAAGGGTCGGGGTTTTTTTGCCCGTTTTTTGGGGTATACTGGGCCCCACGGCCCCAATCCCCCTGTCGGCCTGGGGTTCCCTTTTAGGCGGGAGCGTTCGCCCCCTTTCAGCTGCGGCCCCCCATGAAGGGGGGGGCAGTGGGGGGGGGTGTGGGGGCAGGGGAGGCGTTCCGGGGCGGGGGCGGCGCGCTCGGAAAACCGAGGCAAAGTACGATGGGGGAGTCTGGCAAAGCAAAGGGGCAGGCAGCGCTCGGGAGCTCCGACAGGCAGACCGGTTTTTTTTGGTCTAAATGCTCCGACAAAGGAAAATGAAGCAGGATCCCGAACATGCGAGGAAAAAGATTTGAAGATGCGACAGAAATTCGGCGCCCCCGCTCCGTGCAAACAGGGGTAAGATTCCGAAAAAAACGCCTTTTTAAAGGGGAAAACAGTGGGCAGAAAAGAGCTGAACGTAAAAAATAAAAAATAAATAAAAAAAAAATTTACTTTCCTA